>PISX010013955.1:0-54795 GCA_004024625.1 Mellivora capensis | reverse complement strand
TATAAATTAAATTTATAAATTTATAATTTAAAATAAAATTATATTTTTATAATTTTATAATTATAAATAATTATTATTTATTATTTATTTAAAATAAATTTATTATTTATTTTATTATTAATTATTATTATTAATTTATTTATATAAAAATATTTATTTATTTTTGATAAAATATCAAAAACCTGCCAAAACTGCTAACTCAAAAGAACAAATTCCAGGACAAAAAAAAAATCTCATGTGACAATAATCTATAAAGAGAGGCAAAAAATATGAGTAGAATTCTATGCAACTTAAGTAGATTTGGAAAACAAAAATTGGAGTTAAGAACTGCCAAGGAAGATGGACTCTGGGAACATTCCAGACACTGAATAGGGCCCCTGAAAAGCTACTCCCTAAGAGTGATAGCAAATAGGAGAAAGAGCAGACCTCACCAAGGTAGAAATGCAAGTACATATCAGGTCAGAATAGAATAAAATGAAATGACCCCAACTAACTCCAGAAGAAAAATTAATTCCTTCTAGAAAAAAATAGTCTTATTCAATGCCCAAAACAATATTGAGCATAAATAACAAATTACAAGCATTCCAAGAGACAAGATCAAATGAGCAAAAACTAAGAGAACAAATATACCATAGAAAAATAACTATAAATTATCAAGATATTACAGTTATCAGACACAAATATTAAGATAACTATGAGTTAATAAGTTAAAGAAAATATATAACAAGTTGAAAAATTTCAACAAATAATGGGAACCTATTAAAATAATCAAATAAAAATATCTGATGAAAGTCAGAAGATATTTTAACTGAATTATATTAAAAATATGAAATATCAAAACATGTGAAATACACCAAAAGCTGTTTGTAGAGGAAAATGTGTAGGTTTAGAGGCATACACTTAAAAAGAAGAACGGCTGAAAAATCAATGATATAAGCTTCTATATCAAGAAGCTAACCGGGGCGCCTGGGTGGCTCAGTGGGTTGGAGCCTCTGCCTTCGGCTCAGGTCATGATCCCAGGGTCCTGGGATCAAGCCCCGCATCGGGCTCTCTGCTCAGCATGGAGCCTGCTTCCTCCTCTCTCTCTGCCTGCCTCTCTGCCTACTTGTGATCTTTGTCTGTCAAATAAATAAATCTTTAAAAAAAAAAAAAAAGAAGCTAACAAAAAACAGCTAAATCAAAACAAGTAAAATGGAATACAGTAAATAATTTAAAAAAGCAGAATGTAATGACACAGAACAAAGAAAAAAGGCAAGAGACAAAGAGGCAGAGTTATCAAAACTAAATATAGTTTCCATGAAAAAGAAAATCTAATAAAAAATTGATTAACTACTGGTAGGAATGATCAAGATAGGAAGCAGGGAGAAGGAGGGAGGGAGAGTGAATTACCAATATCGGAAATTAAGAAAATGGTATTAGAACAGATTATGTAGGCAGTGAAAACACATGAAGAGAAGATTTCAAGGTAGCTTTTGTGGACTGATTTTCCAGATACAAGGACTAAGCAATGGAAACAACAATGCCTTCCTCCCCCTCAAAAAATCCTACCTAAAGGCAATGAATAAATGACCAAATGTAAGCAGCTTATAGAGAGAAGTTGACACTTGGAAGACAAGAATACCAGGCAGTAAGCGAATTTCCTAGTTTTCAAAACTTCTAACCTAAGGACAGTTTCCAGTCCTAATTATGTCAGCAGGTAAAATACCAATTGAAAACCTACAGTATTTCCAGTTTGGAGAAACAGAAGACAGAGATTGTGACAACCAGAGCTGCTTAAATATGAGAGAGAAAAATCTTAGAAAAGAGAATGCCAAGCAGAGGATCTCAAAAGCTTATTGCTAAACATTTCCCATATCTACAGCTGACTCCAGAACCACATCGCATGTTTCAAATAGCACAGCTAGAGAAAATAAAAAAAGTAACTGTCCTAAACTGATACCTGAATGGCCCCCTAAGATACGGGCTTTATAGTTTTTTGTAGTTTGCATTCTCAACAAAGTTATTTGCCTGTGAGAACAAACTGAGAGGGAAAAAAAAACTCTTCAAGGTAATACAGCAGAATCCAAAGGCCCATTCAAAATGTCCATGATACAGTATAAAAGTGCTTAACCTATGGGGAAACAAGAAAATGTGACCCATTCTTGGGAGAGAAGGTAGTCAACAAAGACATAGCCTAAAATGACCAGATGCTGGAGTTAACAGATAAAAATTTTAAACTTGTATATTTAGGATCAGTGATATGAAGGACAGTATTCATAATGAATGAAAAGTGGGAAATATTAGCAGAAAATACAAACTCTAAAAAAGAACCAATTGGAGGTATTTGGGTGGCTCGGTTGGTTAGGTGTCTGCCTTTGGCTTGGGTCATGATCCCAGGGTTCTGGTATGGAGACCCACATCAGGCTCCCTCCTCAATGGGGAGCCTGTTTCTCCCTCTCTATCTGCCTGCTGCTCCCCTTGCTTGTACTCTCTCTCTCTCTCCCTCTCTCTCTGAAATAAATAATAAAATCTTAAAAAAAGAAAAGAACCAAATGGAACTAAGAATATCAAAACTAAAAAAATTCACTCAATCAATCTAACATTGAATTAAGATGACAGTGAGAAGAGGAGCACCTGGATGGCTCAGTCAATCAAACGTCCAGCTCCTGATTTCAGCTTGGGTCATGTTCTCGAAGTCATGATATAGAGCCCCAAGTTGGGCTCTATGCTCAGCAAGAAATCTGCTTGAGGGGCGCCTGAGTGGCTCAGTGGGTTAAGCCTCTGCCTTCGGCTCAGGTCATGGTCTCAGGGTCCTGGGATCGAGCCCCACATCGGGCTCTCTACTCGGCAGGGAGCCTGCTTCTCCGTCTCTCTCTGCCTGCCTCTCTGTCTACTGTGATCTCTGTCTCTGTCAAATAAATAAATAAAATATTTTAAAAAAAAAAGAGAAATCTGCTTGAGATTCTCTCTCTCCCTCTCTCAATCGTGTGTGCATGCATGCTTGCGCCCACTCTTTCTCTCTCTCAAAATAAATAAATAACATCTTTTTAAAAAGATAACAGTGAAATGAGTCAGTAAACTTAAAGATGAAATAATAGAGATTATACAGTTTGAAAAATCGAGAAAAAATAATTGGTGGGGGGAACAGAATCTCGAAGAATTATGAAACAATATAAAAATATTTAATATATGTGTAATTATAGTACCAAAAGCAAAGAAAAGAGAGAATGAAGGTAAAAACTATTTGAAGAAATAAGGCTGAAGTTTTCCAAAATTAGTGAAAGAAATTAATTTACAGATTGAAGAGTCTCAGAATTACCAAGAAGGAAAAAAAAAAATATATATATATATACACACACACACACACATATATATATATATATATATAGAGAGAGAGAGAGAGAGAGAGAACCATGCATAGGCATGTTATAATCAAATAGCTGAAGATCAAAGATAAACTGAAAGCAGCCAAATTAAAAATAACAATGTAATAATGAAATATTACACTCATAAAATCTAATCATTGGACTAACTACTAATCTCCAGTAAGATACAATCATATTTCAAAATAATTAAAAACTAATCGACCCAGAATTTTATATTATGGAAATTATCCTTTAAGAATACGGGTGAAATAAAGAATCTTTCAGGTGTAGGAGAAAAATTCATCCTTAGCTACATTAAAAGCTTTGTTCGAGGAAATCTTTAGCTTGAAGGGAAATAATATCAGATTAAAGCCTTAGATCTTCAAGAAGAAATGAATAACATCAGAAATAGTATCAGTGTAAATAGAAAAGACTATTTTCTTTAAATACACACACACACACACACACACACACACAGTAGATAGGTGATATCTAGGTAGATAGACTTGAAAAATTTTAAATCTGTTCAGCAAATAAGCAAGCCACAGACAGGTAGAAAACATTTACAAATATATATCTGACAACTGACTCATAACCAGAATATGTAAAAGACTTTCACAGTCAGTAATTTTAAAAAAACAACAAAAAAACAAACAAAGAAAAGGTAAAGAAAGTAAAAATGGGCCAAAGAAATGAACAGACACTTCTTTAAAATAGATATTCAAAGATGAATAAGCACAAGAGAAGATGTAAAATCTCAAGAATCAACATTTTTTTTTTCTGTGAAGACCCAGGTAGCAAATATTTTAGGCTTTTCAGGTCATACATTATTGAAATTACTCAGCTCTGTTGTAGCACAAAACAGCATAAACACATAAACAGATGTCCCAATAAAACTTTATTTATAAAATCAGGCAATACATCATATTTGCCTGTAAGTCATAACTTGCCAACCCCTGCTCATCATCATTAACCATCAGGGAAATACAAACTGAAACCACAGTAAGGTAAAACTAAATATTGACCAAAAAAGCTAAAACCTAAAGGGTTAAGAATAAAGAAGAGCTATTGGAAAAGATATGAAGCAACTGGAATCCTCATTCATTGTTGTAAAAAGTAAATTGCATAACCACATTGGAAAAAGGCTTGACAACTTCTTGTAAAATCAAACATACAGCAATGCTATGACCAGCATTTCCACTTCTAGGAAGTTATCAAGAATAATGAAAACACATATCAACAAGCGACTCTTACAGGAATATCTCTGCTACAGCTTTATTCTTAGTAGCCAAAAGAGTAAATACTGTATGATTTCATTTATATAAAGTTCTAGAACAGGCAAAGCTAATCTGTTCTAGAAAAAAAAATCAAAATAATGGTTTCCTCTGGGAATGGTGTAGACAGGACTTGACCGAGACGTGAAATTAGGGAACTTTTGGGGTTGGTGATAATATTTACTATGATTAGGGTTTGAGTTACTCAGGTGTGTACATGTTTGTCAAAATTCAGCAAATGTCCGTTTATGATCTGTGCACTTCATTATTATTTATTTTACACATTTCATTGTAGGTAAATTTTACCTTAAAAAAAAAGTATTGAATTCTGATTAATGATATACATTCTGATGTAATTAAGAGGAAATATATGGATATCTCTAATCTGCTTTGAAATATAAACTAATAGATTGGTGAATAAAAAAAAGTATTGTAAAAAATGCCAATGATAGAACCTACGTGGTAGACTTATGGGTATTCACTGTAAAAATCCCTTATCTGTTTCTGTATATTTTAACATTTTCATAATGAAATATTGGAAAAACATATGAGAGAATATCCTGAACAACCTTAAGGCAATATATTTGGAAATTTAAGCGGGAAAATTTTTAGAAAATACAAATTTCCATACCTAATAGAAGAGTCAATAGAAAATCTGGGTATTCCGCTATTGTTAAACACAGTGACTCCATCATTTAAAATTTTCCTATTAAAAATGCTCTGGATAATCACAACGGTGACTTTTCTAAAGCATTTAAACAAAAAACAATGCCAATCTTGCACAACCTATTCCAGATAATAGAAATATAGGAAACACTTCCTAACTTTTTTTTGAGACTTGCATAACATTGATACCAATATGTAACAAAGCTACCACAAGAAAAGACTATTACAGACAAATTTCTCTCATGAATGTGGATGCAGGAACTCCAAGGTCAGTGTCCTATTAAAGGGTACAGGCTTCTAGACTCATACTTCATGAATCATTATCTCTGAGCACGAAGCCCAGTGAGAGATGCATTTTCAAATTTTTCTACATAACTCAGATGCACCAGTTTTGTAGATAAGCATTCATAAACACTTGTTTTTCAAGCTTTCTAGGTAACTGAGTTAAGGGAAATAATTGGTAGGCTGTTAATATGCAATGATGCATACATGTCCAAGAGTTTTAAAAACACAAATAAAAGGCATGTATATGAAATAGAATAGTACTTGTTTGCTATTTAGGAGGAGGGAATATAGAGGACATCATTGGGGTGTGCATGTCCAGTTCATAAGCTCACTCTGTCCCCAGTTTCTCTGGAAACATCCTGCTCCCATCTGTTGGGGGTAGACTCTTAAAAGCCAGATTTTTATAGGCTAAGGAATAGAATTTTCAGCTAATCAAGGTTTTCTCCCCCTTGACACTTGACTCCCCAAGAAATCAATTCACAACCTTTTATTTCTTTGATTACCTTGGAGATGATTAGTACTATTAGCAAGCATACATAGAAAAAGAGAAAAACTAATGCTTGGAATTTCTAACTAGATTATTAAATATATAGAATAGAGGAAAGCAAATAGGTAAAAACCTTGAAAACCAGTTGTTTTACTGTAATTCACTAGATATTTTGAGAGAGATAAGAGTTTTGTTTTTTTTGTTGGTTGGAGTTTGAAAATGCTGAGTCTAAAGGACTCAAAAATATATCTTTTTACCATAAAGTACAATATTGGGAAAAACGAACCACAGTCTATGAGTCACGTCCTTGTCAGTACGGGCTGCCATACAAAACACCATAGTCTACATAGCTCAAGCAACAGACATTGTTTCTCATAGTCCTGGGGACTTGGAATTCCAAGATCAAGGTGCCCGCATGGTCTGGGGGCTGGTGAGAGCTTCCTAGCTTGCAGGTGACCCTCTTCTCACTGTGTCCTCACTTAACTTTTCTTCAGTGCACACTTGCAGAGATTGGGAGAGAGAGAAATCTCTCTTCCTTTTTTTCCTCAGGCCACTAAACATACCAGGCAGCCCCCATGCTCATGACCTAATCTAAACCTAATTACCTCCCCATCTCCAGATACCATCTGTTGCACTGTCAGGGCTCCAAGGTATGGATTTCAAAGGGATGACACAAACATTCAGTGCATAACAAGTCAATTATCAGAAGCAGTGCAAAAAACTTCCGGAGACACAAGGAGAAGGGCTATAAAGTATGCGACTAGTAAGGGTTTTGGAGAAGCCATCATCACTCCGTGTCTGCCCGTGATGAGTTAAAGATTGATTTAGAGAATCCCAGAGAAGCTGGTATCCATTCTTAGCTTTCTGGGGTCCAAATGGGGAAGATGACAGGCTCCTCTGAGAAAGCCTGGGTATCTTATGGGCAAAGTAGAAGTGGAGATGGTAGACATTGGTACATCTGAGTCTAGGGCACTTGATAAACAGCCCAACCAAACTTGAGGATTATGGGAGAGCATTCAATATTGTTCTGTACCATTGAGACAGATGGAAAATTACCTGAATGAAAGGCAGTAGACCAGAGGGGACATAAAGAAAGGAAAAACCATTCCATTAACAAATGTTGCATGGACCACATGAGTCAGATTTTTATGGTAAGAGCCCTCAGCAGTGGAGACGAGGAGGGGAAGGGGAATGTCCTAAAAACTGATGAGAACTATACATCAGCAGATGTCAGCAAAGACCAGAACTTGATCAAGAATCAGAAGCCCTCTTCTTCCAATACCCTCCTTAGTATATAACCCCCAGCCCCACCCTATGCCCTTTCCAACCTTAGAGAAAAGTCCTAAGGAAAAGGAAAACAGGGAGATCTGAAGTCACAAAATTTAAAATTATTTTGTTAAATCAGGTTAAACTTTTACACTGACATTCAAAACTTTACACAAATCTCCCTCAAGTCATCACCACCAGGAATATGGTGTGTTTTTGCTTCTGCATATTGGCTGATGATATTTCTTCCGAAATCCCTGAAATTGTCCAACTATGCCTTATTTGTATCACTAACACCTAACCCACTGACTAATATATAGTGGGTGGTCAGTCAGTGCTTCTGAGTAAACTAATGAACTGGATCCACAGATAAGTGAATGAGTTAGTAAGTTAATGTAGGGAATATGAATGACTAAAATGCCTTTCCAAGGATTATCTCTCTCTTTCAACCTTATCTGACTTATAGGAACAGGTAAAGCCTCATTTTTTTCTTCTAAGAAAGATTTTGGGACCATCTCGGCCATTTTTTTTTTAAGATTTTATTTATTTATTCTACAGACAGAGATTACAAGTAGGCAAGAGAGGCAGGCAGGGAGAGAGAGGAGGAAGCAGGCTCCCCGCGAAGCAGAGAGCCCGATGTGGGGCTCGATCCCATGACCCTGGGATCATGACCTGAGCCAAAAGCAGAGGTTTTAACCCACTGAGCCACCCAGGTGCCCCTCGGCCATTTTTTTTTTAAAACTCATAACAGGGGCACCTGGATGGCTCAGTGGGTTAAGCCTCTGCCTTTGGCTCAGGTCATGATCTCAGGGTCCTGGGATGGAGCCCCACATTGGGTTCTCTGCTCAGCAGGGAGCCTGCTTCCCCTTCTCTCTCTGCCTGCCTCTCTGCCTACTTGTGATCTCTCTCTCTGTCAAATAAATAAATAAAATCTTAAAAAAAAAAAATAACCTCATAACAATTGTTGCCATTTTTGCATATATTGTCTTGTGTGACTCCATAATAAAATAGGCATATATTTGTATACATATGGAGATAGAATCTCTAAGAGTGTGATATTCTTGAAGACAGACAGTTTTGGTAAGAATTAAATGAGGTGAATGAAGGCAAGCCCCTGAACCAATAATTCCCCCAATTTTTCACAGTGCAAGCCAAGAGAAAAAAAAAACGCATGGTAAGGCAGGAAATTCAACCAAAACTATGTCTTCTTTAGGACTATAAGTATCAAAAAGATAAGCAAGGTTAAGGATACATGTGTATCCTTATTATCCTGTTTCATGAAGGCAAGATGCAGCAAACTTTTATAGGTTTTGGTTCCTGCTGCTTCAGTGGCGAATGTTTATAGAGAAGGGAAATGCATTACAGAAAGCAAAAGTGGGAAACACACGGTGGTCTTCAGCTGGGTTGTCAGTCTCAAACCAATTTTTTTGCTCCCTCTTGCACTGATTACTCTAATGCTTGCACACCATTAAGTAAGTTTTAGTGGGTGATTACCATGAAAATGAAAACTATTATTATTGGTAATAACCTCGTATCATTATCTTATTTTTCAGCATTTATTAAAGTAAACAAAAAAAAATCTTCTCTGGAAAGCTTTTTATACATCTTAAGTGTGTTAAGTTTGAGAAATTTATATGGTTCAACGCACAAGTCTTACTTTTCTCAACTATTCTATCTTTTTTTCCTCTAAATTTGAAATGTCAAGTGGACAATTGACTTGGGGTGCAGTAGACAGCACATTATACTCTATAAGGTTTTCAAAATAATGTATTTGTGGAGTCAGTGATCACAACAGATATCCATTTAGATACAAAAAATAAAAATATAAAAGGTCAGCATTTATAGCTTAGGAAATTTTTACATGTAGTATATTTACATTTAGATTTTTACATTTTACCCTTAATATTTTTTACCCCAGAAGAAATAATTAAATCTTTCATATTTTTTCCCTAAATCATACCCAATATATCTGCTCAACATATTTGTATTGGTTTTGTTAATGCTTATCAATGTAACACTCCCCTTCCTGGTTTTCAGTATTTCCATCTATTTTCCATTGTATTCACATATTAAGACAAAGAAACACTAGCAACTATCTTTGGAACAATGAGCTTTAGTTCCTTCTCCAGCACAAATTTTTATATTTAAAAAGAATCAGTTTTTTAGAATTGGCAAATAGACTTCAATTAAGCATTGTCTTATTAATTCAGGTTCATTTTGTAATTATTACCCATGTTTCAGTCAGTGGCTAATGATTTTACTTTTACTTTTTCTTTTTTTTTTTTTTTTTTTTTTTTTTTTTTTTTTTTTTTTTTTTTTTTTTTTTTTTTTTTTTTTTTTTTTTTTTTTTTTTTTTTTTTTTTTTTTTTTTTTTTTTTTTTTTTTCTTTTACTTAAGTAAACTTGAAATTTAACTTCAAATGGTCTGGGGAAAAAACCGTATCTGGCTCTTACAGATTAATTTTTACAGTAAGAACTACTTTACTTTTGACTAATTTATATAGTAAAATTTGTAATGATGAATTTAGTGTAAACACACTCTAGCTATGTTCAGTGTGTGTCTGATACATTCACTTTTTCTATAAATGAAGAAAGCAAGCAGTGTTGTAACAGATATATATAAGGAAGACTTCCATAATTCTAAGGCGTATTGTGTGTTGGTGTCTACCTGGAATTACTTATCACCAAAGCTATTCTTTACAATATGCAAACATAACTTACTTTCTTCTTATTTTTTTTAATAATTAGATTAGGATAGTCACTAATATCCCTCCTTTCCAGGCCTGAAGCAAACACAAAGAGTTGATGGTTAAAAAAAAAAAAATGAATTCATTCCCTTCATGCACATTTGTATGATGGCGGACAGCGAGGTGAGGTTGTTAGGGACGGTCAACACTGCTGCTCACTTTCACTGAGAGTTTCCAAAGCATCCTCACAAATCACAAAAGAAAGCATGAAATAGTTCTCTGAGGGAACTAAAAACTTGTTGTGGACTAATAAATAGGACTATTGATCTCTTCAGAAACTCCATTGTCTCCTTTAAAAAAATTTTTTTTCTGAATTTAACTGAAATTGCTCCCTTTATTTTTAAAATGTCTCTGAATCCAAGAATAGTTGCCAACTTTACATCTTAGCCCTTCTTCCCTAGCCCTTCCCTTCTTTAGCCTTGAGAAACTAGTTATTTCAACCTCAGCTTTACCTTGCTGTTGATGCCTAACTAACTAGTAGCTGTGTCTGAATTCAGCCAAAAAATACTTTTATATTGCTTCTTTTTCCCCCTGTGATAGTTTTCCTTTTAATATTATATGTGATGTTGTTTCCAGTGAACTTTTTGTACTAAACTTTTTTCTTCCTCTGATTTTATAAGATTCCTTATTTTATCTGTGTCATCACACTCCTGAAGTATAGATTTTGCTATTTTGATTCACTTTGGAAATTAAAGAGTATAACATTGACAGTGTAAGCTAAAGTAACCTCTATTCTTGATTTCATTAATATAATATATATAATTTATAACCTTAAGACAAATAAAACTTAATTTTCCAACAAAAGCCACATTATCATATTCTAAACAATTATTTCCATCTTTTATTTTTCTCATTTTTATTCTCAGTATTTCCTAATTATATTTTTAACACCAGCCAAAATCTGTACTTGTTGCCCAGATTCTTCTTGAGTGTTTTCATAACCCACTTTAAAGATATTTTACATGAATATACTTATTACAATAAACCTATGAAAACTTAAATAATCAGTTTATGGTAAACAAAATGTCTCAGAGATTTTCAATGTTTTAATAAATTATGCAGTATATTTTCTGCATCCTAATTTTAAATTAAAAACAGTTAAAGAAAATATCTTACCCCAAAAGTTTTCTGGCCATGGACTCCCTAAACTTGTTGTGTTATTAGCCATAATATCCACAAGAAATAGAAGAGACAGAAGAAAAAAAGAAAGAAAGAAAAGCCAGTATGTCCAAAAGAAGCACTTTGATTCTATGTCTTTGTGGTTCAGCAAGAGAAAAATAATTTTCACACAACCCCTCATATACTTGTGTTTGCATAAAAGGAAACAAGTGTATCATGTTTCCTGCTTTTATACTCAAATTAGCAACTGTTTTTCTTATCTTGGAATTCCACATGGTTCCTGAGACACGAAACTATTTCCTTCTCGTCATTTCCTCAGCTAAATTACTAAGTTTCTTCCTCTGGGCCACCTCCAAACTGCTTTTGGGGTAAGAGGCTCCTTTTCTTGCTCCTTTTCTAACTCCTACTGACATACATAGGAAGATTCCAAACTCGTAGCTGCAGCACTCTGGGCTAAATTTATATAGGATAGAGAAGAGACCACTTCCAACACTTGACAAGTAGATTTGTACAATAAGTTGAGAAGGGTGGAGTGGGAAATTCTGGAAATCCATATTCTATTCAAGTACAAGTAATTAATTTTACCAAATAACCACTTTTATATACCTCAGTTATTTATTAAAATTCTGTTTTAACATACCTCTTTTTTCCATTTGGCATGTTAATTTTGAAAAGTTATTCATGTCGTTTCTTAAATATTTATCTAAAATGCAATTTATGTTTAATTATTTTATTTTTTATGTTCAATTTTTAATAAAAAATAAATATGACGAAATACTCTTTCATTGGTATATAAGTGTGAAAAGGATGATTTCCACACTGAAAGAGCCTGTTTAAAACCAAGCAAGGGAAACATGAATATAAACATTGATTGCAACAGAATGTTCAGTGCTGTAGGGAGAAGTACAATGATCACAGTAATGGTTTTCATGGAGGTGTCTAAGAAAAGTGAGGACTTTTGTCCTCCATGGAAAATTATGAAAATAATTTTACCAAGGGGGGAGGAAAAAAAGGTAGGACAGTCAATACCAATGAATATTGAATCAATAAGTCAATATGAATGAATCATTGCAATTCACACAGGGAATATTGTGGGTGTGACTATAGGAAAGAATGACATGAGACTTTTCAGGAGATGCAGATAAGTTAAAATTTCATGAGTCTTTCTTAGGTTTAGCTTTCTTAGTTTACACCAAATCCTCTGAGCCTGGGAACCCTTTGGAAATACACACAGCAAGGGCAGGCTGTGCTTAACCGCACTAACCTACATTCATACCTGATTTACTTTTCAACATTTGTTGAAAAATTTATAAAAAGAGAAAATCAAAAGACCATCTTATTTCAAAAAATATGATCTCATGAAAGTATATTGAAATACTTCTAAAATCTTACAAAAACAGAGTGGGATCCCTCAGTTATTAGCTCTATTTTTCAGTACACATTGTATGTTAATATAGGCTGTCGGACTCAATAAATACTAATTTTAAAAAGGCATGCACTTTTATAAAGAGTTCTATAGAGCACATTTGCCCTAAAACAACAAGCCCTGTGAGTCTGGGTTTGTTGAAACTGCCTTGTGTGCAAGAAGCAGAGCTCACTCCATTTCAGGGCCAGGAGACAAGCTGAGACTTCCTTTCATTGTTTTGTGCTTAATCACCTAGATTTTCTTCTCAGAATGAGTTTTCACTTTTGCAGATGGTCAGAAGCCGGTCAAAACCCTGAGGAAAACTTGATCTCTAGCAATTTATGACCTAGGCATATTTTTCTTCTCTGTTAACAGCTTGTTGGGAGCATGAGTTTTTATCTGTGTGTCTAACGTGCTTGGTAAGGATTTGTACCTTGGCAGAGGTCCATATAAATGAGTGTTTACATCTACAGGATTTTGGAGTCCCATGACTTGTAATGCCAAAACAGGAAGTTGATTTTTATCTCTACAAAAATGTTAGGTCTGCTTTTCTACTGTTCATTATTTAACAAGTTGAGTCTTCAGTTCTGGATTCTCCAGTAGTCATAAAATACATTGGAGGTTTGCTCCTAGGACAGATAATCACAGGACTTCTATCCCCCATTCAGGTGTCTGCTCAGGTCATCTCTTCACAGGCCTTCATTAGTCACCTCCTTTAAACGTCCCTACTCCAACCACTGTCCCCTGAGCCAGCATTATCATTTCCTTCAGAACACTTATCTCTCCCTGATATTACACTATACCTTCTTTAGCTTTTCTTTTCTTGTTGTCACCAGAAGTTGAATCCCATGGGATATTGATTTGTTCCTATCTCTTTCTCCTGTGGCTAATAGAGTGTTCTTAATAACATTTATGAACATTATTAATAAACAATAAAATAACACAACAGGCTCTTAATAACAGGCTCTTAATAAATATTTATTAAATAAAGCAAAGAAATAATTCCAAGGGATCGGAAGATGAAAGTATTATGGACATTCCAAGTCTGGTTAATAAAAAATGTCACCTACACTTAAAAGCAAAAGTTTAAAAACCTCTATTAATAGGCATTTCAATAGTTTAAAAATTTGATAGATAACTTGAGACAGTCAAATGACACAAAAGAACATTGTCACACTTAAGGGAAGATGCATATTTGACTTTAAACCTCCTTTTTTAGCTTTCTCTTTTAAAATTGTCATGGGCTTTGTCTCCCCCATGTGAAATTAATCCAAACAATTTAGTCAAACTGAGAGGATTCTCAGACCACATAAGAACTACCCACAAAAAAAAAAGAAAGAAAGAAAGAAAAAAAAGAAAATTTAAATCTATTTGAAAAAAAAATCAAGTTTTTAAAAAGTCACTTGGAGGATAAATTTAAGTGTAAACATATTATCTTAACATATTTATGCCCTTTTTTTCTTCTTGTTTACATGGCATAAAAGTTGGTCTTCTTTTTCCTTCCTCCTTAAACGCATTCTTGCATTCTCTGGGCGCCTGGGTGGCTCAGTGGGTTAAGCCTCTGCCTTTGGCTCAGGTCATGATTTCAGGGTCCTGGGATTGAGCCCTGCACAGATTGAGCCTGCTTCCTCCTCTCTCTCTCTCTCTGTCTGCCTCTCTGTCTACTTGTGATCTCTGTCAAATAAATAAATAAAATCTTAAAAAACAAACAAACAACGCATTCCCTTTGGGAGGGGGATGATGATACAGAGAAAGACAAAAGTAGAGGTCAGGTTATGTGTCTGAAAATCTCACTGCTGGGGTTAGGGTTTTACAAATTACAGTGTAAATAAAGATAATTTTCTGGGACTGGGGCAGGTGGGTATTTTTTCCTACATAAATATGTCTTCCTGAATGTCTGAGTGAAGTTACAGTAAGTGATGATCGGAGAGAGGAAGGATCTGATCCAGATGAATAGTGAGAAGCAGAGTTAGAGCCACAGGGTGGGACCCAGAGTTGAGGTCCAGCCTGAGGAAGCTGTCAGCCCCTGCTGGTCAATGTAATGCAAATCAGAGAAGAAAAAAGAATTGTCCTGTAAAAAGATGCCCTTACCTTGCCTTGACTCAGGGAAATGAGAGGAGAAAATAAGGCTCCTCTGAAAATTCCTAATGAAAATCCTGTGCTTATAGGTGTTAAGGCCTGAATTCATAGTATGGGAAGACATCACATTGGAAATTTAAATTGTTTAGTTGTATTAGCAGTAACCTGCAGGCTTTGAGAAGCACATTTTCTAAAGAAACACAGTTTAAACCAAAGTCTCAAAGGATCCCCAGAGATAAAGTTGTAAGAAGCAAGGGCTTATCATTTTAAAAAATACACATCAATAAGTCCATCTGGAAGGCAGAACCCCCTTTCTTCCGAGATATCCATACCCCAAACCCTGGTATGAGTGTCATATCACATGGCAAAAGGACTTTGCCCACGTAATTAAGGGAGATTATCTTGGATTAATTTAGTGGGCTCAGTGTAATCACATAGATCTTAAAAAAAGAACTTTCTCTGCTTGGAGTCAGAGAGATGTAGTAGAAGAGATACATGAGGGACACAGCTAAGAAGTCAGAGAGACCCCAGTTGAAGCAGGATTAACATGCCTTTGCTGGCTCTGAGATATGGGGTCCATGCTCAGGGAGCAGTGGGAGGCTTCCAGGAGCCAAGGACAGCCCTCAGCTGGTTAATAGCCAGCAATGAAATGGGGATTCAGTCCCACAACTACAAAGAACTGAATTTCGTCAACAACTTGAACAAACTTGAAGCAGATTCTCCCTTACAGCCTCAAGCATTAAGGGATCCAGTTCTGTTGTCTTGATTCCAGTTTTAGGAGACCTGGAACAGAGAAATCAGCTAAACTGCACTGTGGCCAGACTTCTGGCCCACAGAAATAGATTATTTCCAAAGGAACTGAATTCCTCTAAACGATGACTTGTAATGGTAACAATGGGAACCAGGAGAAAATGGAATAGTATCTTCAAAGTGCTGAGGGGGAAAAAAAAAATCGCCTAGGTAACTGAGTATTCAGTGAATTCTCCTTTTTAAAGATAAAAGTGAAATACACTTTTGGGAAAACAAAAATTGAGTGATTTTGTTATCCTAAGTTAATTACTAAAAAATTTGATTAAGAAAGAAGGAAAATTATTCTAGAGAGAAAATGCAATGTAAAAAAAACCCCAACAAAACCCTGATAAATATGCAAATAAATCCAAATGTTTATATTATAAAAATGGTAACAATAAATTCTAAGTTGTTGGACTAAAAAAAAAAAAAAAAATCAAAACACAGCCAAAAGCCTATAGGAGAATATGGATTATAAGTGAAAGGCACAAAAGACCTAAGGCATTCAGGGGCCTTCATTCTTTGGTGAGACAATAAAGATGCTGGTGATTAATTATAGTCTGAAGAAAAGAATGGAACTTGCTTAACCTGAAATATATTATGCATTAAAAACACTCAACAAGGGGTGCCTGGGTGGCTCAGTGGGTTAAAGCCTCTGCCTTTGGCTCAGGTCATGATGCCAGGGTCCTGGGATGGAACCCGTATGGGGCTCTCTGCTCGGCAGGGAGCCTGCTTCCTCCTCTCTCTCTCTGCCTGCCTCTCTGCCTACTTGTGATTTCTGTCTTTCAAATAAATAAATAAAATCTTAAAAAAAAATACTCAACAAATATCATAATCACCAAAGAAATACTAAAATATTCCCTTGACAGTTATTTTCAAATATTTCCTTTAGAAACAAAACAAATTTGACCACTATCACTATTTCTACTCAACATCAGACCAAACTATCTTGCTAGTACAATAAGAAAATAAATAAATATATAATGTAAAAGGATAGGAAAGATAGAAATAAAATGATAATTTGTTTTGTATTACATGATTATCTCCATTACCACAAAACCAAAAGTATAAAAGAAAGAAATCATTAATAGTAACAAATAAACAAGAAAAATACAATAAAAATTTGTAAGATTTATATGGAAAATGATTATATGTTATTGAAGGACATGAAAGGAAACTTTTATTTTTTAAAAGATTTCATTTATTTATTTGACAGAGAGAGAGAGAGAATGAGATCACAAGTTGGCACAGAGGCAGGCAGAGAGAAGGGGGAACCAGGCTCCCTGCTGAGCAGAGAGCCTGATGCAGGGCTCTATCCCAGGACCTGAGACCATGTCCTGAGCTGAAGGCAGAGGCTTAACCCACTGAGCCACCCAGGCACCCTGAAAGGAAACTTTTAAAATGTAAGGGTGTAATATGTCACGGATGGGAACACTTGGTACAGAAAAGATATCAATACTCAACATACAAATTTCCTTTAATTCCTAAAAAAAAAAAAAAAAAAAAAAAATCCTACAAGCTTTCTTCAAGAAATTTGGCAAGCTGATTCTAAAATATATATGGAGGATCAAAGGGCCAAAAATAGCTAATAACTTAAGAAAGAAAACTAAAGGGACTTACAAATATCATGACTTCTTATACTGCTATAGTATTCAGTACAGTGTAGTTTTAATTCGGGGGTAGATAAGCAGATCAGCGATGCAGAACAAAGGATCCAGAAATGGATCCAGAATAAATGGAACCTTGATATACAACAGAGTAACAGGCTAATCTATGTAGAAAGATGATCTGTTCAGAAAGCCACGCTGTTGTACAGCTAATTATCCAAGTGGGACAAAAATGGGTCCCTAATTTGTACCATACAAAAATAAGAGTTCCAGATAGATACTTTTAGAAAACAAAGTAGGGAAGGACCTGATAAACAAACACACCAAAAACATAGACCTAAAAGAGAAGATTGATTAAGGTAAAATATATTAGAATAAAGAACTGATATCCCTCAAGAAACTTCAGAAAGAAAGTTAAAATACAAGCTGCAAACTGATATAGAAATTTAATTGGCTTTGTATATTTATTTTACCTCCAGCAAACTTTTGTAAGGCCCTTCTTATTTCTAATAATTAGCCAATAGTTTCTTTGGAATTTGCATATAGACAATTATTCCATCTGCAAATAACTATAGTTTATTTTAAATTTCCAAAGACATTGTAGTATATGATGAAATGTCATAGGTCAGGAACAAAATGCAGTAACTCTTCCTTTACCTTGGAAGTCATAGGCCACTATGTGCGAAATTAAAATTAATGAAATTCCTACTATGTACAGCTACTATGGAATTACACATTATAATCCTCAAGGGGACCTGGACTCTGCTTTATTTGATAGACTCTGGGACTAAGACTAGTTCAAGTGTGGAAACCAGAAGAGGGATAATGATTTTTCAGTGGTAGATATCATCCAAGAGGTTTTAATGTTAAACTGTGAAAAACAATAAGAGTGTTTGGTAATTTTACAAATAAAACACCAAAATCCTAAAAATCAGCAGTTTTCTTATATATCATAAATAACAAATAAAAAATGTAATAGAACATAGTCATCTTAATGAAAAAACAATATAAAAGAACACACTAGGATATACTAACAAGAATTCTACAATATCTTAAGGAAATTCTAAAACTGAAGTTATTGATTAAAGAAAGAACAAATACTGGAAAGAAACATCACACTCCTAGAATAGGAAGACCATATAATATTAAAGATATCAGTTTCTTTTGATATATTCTATGCAATGTCAAAGATCAGTGTATGATATCTATTTTAAAAGATCTTATTAACAAGATTTATTTTATTGGAGCTAATCAGCTGGTTGTAAAATTTTCAAGGAAGAACAAATGTGCAAAAATGTATAAATGAGTATATGTTTAGACACGTAAGCTTCTCCTTGAGGATTCATTTCATAGAAATATATCCATATTTCACTGCAGCATAGGTCATGATCACAAAATACAGTATTTTTGTGAAAAAACTGTTTGAATTAGCAAAAAAGTTGGAAACAGCCTAAATATCCTTAATAAGATCAATTAAAAATGTTCATACTATGAAATACTTTGCATTGACTTATTAGATTTGGATAAATGTATGTGAAATGAAATAAAACAACATCTAAGAGAGATAGCTGGATAAAAAAATCAAACTACCAAAAAGGGTGGTAATATTTCAGTTTGGTTAACAAAAGAGGGCTAGATATAAATATGTGTAGTATATATTTAATTTACCTGATAACGCATAGGAGAAAGAATCAAATGTTGGCAGTGATTAAGTTTGTGGAGGGAAAGGGATATAGAGAAGAATGTTGAAGGACTTTTACTTTGCTCTATACTCAAGATTTTTATAAATAGATGTTAATGTGTGGGTTGTATAATTATCATCAAAGGGAAAATGTAATGCACTAGTTAGAATGCTTGCTGTCTCTCCAGTAAATATTCTCTTTTTCCTCAGAAAATGAATTTTTAACTCTCACATAGTGACCTAGCTAAATCCTAAAAGCCTC
The DNA here is from genome assembly GCA_004024625.1 of Mellivora capensis. Classification (NCBI taxonomy): domain Eukaryota; kingdom Metazoa; phylum Chordata; class Mammalia; order Carnivora; family Mustelidae; genus Mellivora; species Mellivora capensis. The sequence continues at coordinate 35,785 of PISX010013955.1, read as the reverse complement.
ACTATCCTACTAACCGGTGTCCACAGGTAATCAAGTCCTGATCAATTAAATGTGAACAGAAGCAGAAGTGCCACTTCCTAACCCTGCCTTAGACTTAGGTCAAAGTGTCCTCTCTCCCCATTTCCCTGTCTTCTCGATGGCAAGCCGACAATGTGGAAGTTGCTAGAGCAGCCACCTAGGATCAGGAAATAAAGGCTACAGTCAAGAGAGGTAGAACCTAAAAAGAATGAAATCTCGCCATTTGCAACATGCATGCACCTTGAGGGCATTATGTTAAGTGAATAAGTCAGACAGAGGAAGACATGATCTCACTTATATGTGGAAATAAATAAATGAAACCAAGATTATAAGTACAAAGAACAGATTGGTCATTGAATGGGGAGTAGGTGAAATGAGTGGAGGTTAAAATGTATAAACTTCCAGTTCTAAAGTAAGTCATGAGGATGTAATTGGTGAGTATAGTTAGTAATACTGTATTGCTTATTTGAAGGTTGCTAAGAGAGAAGATTTTAAAAGCTATTAGCTTACACACAAAATTTTGTTACTATATATGGTGATGGATGTTAACTAGACTTATTGTGGTGATCATCTTGAAATGCGTACAAATATTGAATCATCATGTTGTACACTTGATACTTACTTGAAGTTATGTGTCAGGTATATCTCAATTTAAAAGAAAAAAGGAAGAATGGTAGGACCCAAAAAAAGGGCTTGAGTCCCTGATGATTGTAGCTACCATAAAGCTTGGATTGCCTACCAGCATTTTCACGTAAGCAACACATTAATTCTATTTATGCCTTCACATTCAGAACCAACCCAAAGGGCCCTGAATGATTCAGTCAGTACTCCTGAGAAGTTGGTGATGTTTCACTGATTTTATGTCACCCATGAGAATAATTCACTGAGGTTGATATAACTTTTGTTTATAGTAAATGTCCTAAGGCCTCAACATTTTAATAAGAAAATTAATTTAGCATGGCATGACTGTTATTGTTTCAATAATCTAGGATCCTAACATGATCACTGTTCAGCACCTGTCCCCCAGCCCCTAACCGCCACACATCAAGTCATTCATTCAAAAGCTCATTCTAAAATCTATTAGGGTTCTTTGGCAAATAATTATGGTACATTTTAGGAACCAGTTTTGTTCCTTTTAAAGATAAAGACCTTTCCAATTCTCTATGGTTCTCTAAACTTACGTTTGATAAATTGATACTCACACTCCCACTACACCGGAATCCAAATTGCTCAGACCAGGAGATTTATTCTTTTAGAACTACATATTAATATATTAATATACAATCTCTTTCATGACCCGTGCCTTCAGCTCTTTTTCTTTTTTTTTAATTTTTTTAAATTTTTTAAAAAGATTTTATTTATTTATTTGACACGGAGAGAGAGACAGTGAGAAAGGGAACACAAGCAGGGGGAGTAGGAGAGGGAGAAGCAGGCTTCCGGCTGAGTAGGGAGCCCCATGTGGGGCTGGATCCCAGGACTCTGGGATCATGATCTGAGCTGAAGGCAGACGCTTAATGACTGAGCCACCCAGGCACCCCAGCTCTTTCTTTTCAATCTTTGGTTCCTCCTTTCAGTCTAAAGATCTTTATCCCTAACTAGAAAGAAAGAAGTGAAAGGAAGAGTCGAGAGTTCTATTTCTTCACCATGTCATGGACCATTATTTCATTTTGATCGTCTGGTTCTAATCATAATTTTAAAACCCCTCTATGTTGTTAATGGTAATAAATTTGCAAATCTCATTTTGTGTTTTTTATATTACTACAAATGTATATTCTATTCCCATACATTCTTTTTGTTTTGCACGTTTCTCTTAAAATATACATTTCTGATTGACCTATATATAATACAAATGACTTTTCCTACCACTTTTCCACATATTTCCTTTTTCATGACTTAGCTTTAGTTCCATAAACCCATTTCTCATCTATTTCTGAGTTCTACTGCAATTTTTGTCAAGTGTTAAATTCTGTAATTGATTATTCCCTAAATGCCTCCTGATAGGGAGGTTTTTTTCCTATCACGATGCATGGTGTTTACCTCCTTCATTTTTTAAAATCTTATGCTATCTCTTTGGGTGTAATATAGTTACTTAATAACTGTTATATTTTCACAGAGTATTCAATGATCAATATGATATATGACTTATTAATTAACTATTTTAATATTAGATATTAGTTAACCTAATAAAATACAGTTTTTATTTTAAAATAACACTAGTATTTTGCTATTATGAATTATCAGAAATGTAACAAAATATTTCATGCATATTTAATAATGCATGATAAATGATGATTCTTAGGTATATTGATTTTATCCTTATTGATCATTTGAAGGCTTTTGAGTGAGATATTAGGGCAAACTTTGAAAATGTCTTAAACTTATAAACAAAAAAATTTGTTAAAAATCATTTTATTTCACAATTTACTAGGTATACTCCAGACTTCCATAAATGGAATCCATCAGCTAAGAATTGTTTCTCTAGGTAATCACACACCTGTAAGAGAGTGAGAACCAATAAAATAGTGGGTTGGTCTGATCATTCTAGGGATGTTGATGTATTTTACTGCTTGGTGGGAAGGGTAGGGCTTAGGGGCAAAGGACTGTGTTGGCCATAGTCATCCATTCATGATACTCTTTCATCATTGGTCTATGCTTCCTAACTTCATGTTGTGTTACCCAGCCATCGTTTATTTGGATGGATCACAGTAAAACATATATTGTTTAAATATAAACACTTTTAATAAGACACATTGTGGTCTAGACCTCATTCTGTTTCTTATATTTTCATATGTAACACTTTTTTTTAAGTCCTATCCATCTTGCTGTGTGGACATCTGGTCTGTTGTAAGTAGTCTGTGCATTTTCATGCTCTGTGGGGAGCACCGTTTTATACTTATTCATAAGAAACACATTTTAAAAATTTCCTTCATGGACACCCACTAGGTCATGTTTACAGTCATTTGTTCTTTCATTACTTAATATTTTGAATTGAATTGTATTAAGTCCAAGTTCTTAGGATGCAAATGTGTTTTTTTTTTCTCGTCTTAACTGGGGAGCAGTCATAGCTGTTTGTTTGCTCACGTATTTGTTAATTTTTTATATTGCGAGTTTAAATTTATCGGAAGATAATCTATGGGAATCTTAAGAAGTGAGATTAAGCCTGCTTTCTTCCAGAATATATTTCGGATTTTTGTTTTTTGGGGAGTTTTGTTTGTTTGTTTGTTTGTTGCTGGTCACTGGAGATACTCTAACCTAGGACTACATAAATTATCGCTGTATGCATTTCCCTTCAGGTACTGTAAATTTCAAACCCATACATAGAGGAAGGTAGTCAGTGATTACAAATTCTCAGAAGAAACAATTCTCTCTCTTGAAATGTGGGAGCTTTGGCAAGGCAGACATTTTTTCTTCTTAATTCTCTTTGCCCTTAGGCAGATTTCTTTTTTAACTAATGCTTTCATTAAAATGCAATCCTTTTTTAGAGTGGCAGTTTTATGCAAAGGTTTCAGGCTTATCTCCTCCTGTTAAATGGGCCCTAGGCATAGTTTTCTTTTCTCTCCTTAGATCCCAAATTGGAAATTCCTGTTCAACCCTAACTTTATAGTTTTGGCCTCCTTTCCCACTCACAATTCCATGGCATTTATTTATTATGTTTGTGATTGCTACTTGTTTTTGCTTTTGCCTCTAGACATGTCTCTTACTTTCCAGTGAACTCAGAAATTCATTTAAAAGTATTGATCTTTTTTTATCTGAAGAGAAATGTCTATTGATTTGGAGAAGCAAGGGAGTGAAAACAGTATGTGTGAGGAGAGAGGAAATAATTTCAGAATAAAGAAACCAGAAGGATATACTGTTATAAAAGCTAAGGAGAAAGTGTGTTTTCAAAAGAAATGGAAACTCAACATAGTAAGAATGTCATTTCTCTCTAAAGTGAGCTATTAAGTTTCATAAAATTCTTATCAAAATCCCACAAGGTTTTTGATAAACATAGACAAGCTTATTTTACAAATTTAGAAAGTCAGACTATAGAAGAGCTCAAACAATCCTGAAAAAGAATAGAGTGGAAGGAAAGACTCTACACATTTTTAAGGTTTACTGTACAGCTATAGGAATCAAGCTAATGTGGTGAAGGATAGACACAGTGAAGGATAGACACATAGATCAATAAAACAGAAGTGAAAACCCAGAAATAGAAGCGCAGAAATAAGCCCAACTAATTTTTCACAAAGATGCAAAAGCAATTCAGTAGAGTAAATACAGCTTTTTTTTTAACAGTGATTATTTTTATTCCTTTCTTATGTTTTAATTTTTTTCCTATACATCCTTCAAAATTACTGAAATTTCCTGTGACAGTTTAAATAAAATAAAATTTTAAAAATTCAGATATAGAAGAAAAACACCAATAGAGCAATCGATGGATCACATGTTTTCTTGTCCATCCTACATCTTAGACAAGCCATATACAGCTACTCTCTGCCATGGTGCTGGAAATACAGCTTTTTGAACAAAAGATACAGGAGCAATTCAAGACTATAAACAAAATGAAACAAAAAGAAAGGAACTCAAATGAAATCTCACACTTTATATGAAAAGAAACTGAAACTTAATTACAGACTTTAATATAAAATTATAAAAATGTAAAATTGATTGCTATAAAATGTAACATTTTTTAAAAAAACCTAGGAATAAACCTTGGGAATCTAGATGAGATGAGGAATTCTTAGATTAGACAACAAAAGCACAATACATAAAAGGAAAAGTTTGGGGGCGCCTGGGTGGCTCAATCAGTTAATTGTCTGCCTTTGCCTCAGGTCATGATCTCAGGGTCCTGGGATCGAGTCCCTGACAAGCAGGGAGCCTGCTTCTCCCTCTGCCACTGCCCCTTCTCACACACTGTCTCTCTCTCTCTCTCAAATAAATAAACTGGGTGAGCCTGGTGGTGAGTATTAAGGAGGGCACATATTGCATGGAGCACTGAGTGTGGTGTATAAACAGTGAATCTTGGAACACTGAAAAAATAAATAAAATAATATATTTAAAAAATGAAAAATAGTGACAGCGCCAAGTGAATGTGAAAAAAAAAACTGGATTGCTGATATGTGGCTAGAAGAGATGTTTAATGGTACAGCTCTCTGGAACACAATTTGGCAATTTCTTACAAACTAAACATGTACTACTATATAACCCCACTCTTGTGTCTTTATCCCAGGTTATAAAAATGTATGTCCACACAGAAAATAACCTATATTAGAGTGTTTATAGCAGCTTTATCTATAATAGCCCCAAATGGAAACAACTCAAATGTTCTTCAACAGATAAATGATCAAACTGTGCTATCTCTATACTGTGGGTTAGTATCCAGGGAAAAAAAGAAGAAGAAGAAGAACAAATCATTGTTACATCCAACAACTTAGATGAATCTCAAGGGAATTATAGTGAGTGAAAAAGCCAGTCCTAAAAGGTTGCATACGGTATGATTCCATTTGTAAAACCATTTTGAGATGACAAAATTCTAAATAGAATAGATTAGTGATTGCCTTGAGGTTAGGGATGGGGTTGGGAGTGGGTGGAAGTAGGTGTGTCTCTCTAAGTATGATAGGAGGTCTTTTTGTGGTGATAGTATTGTTCTGTTTCTTGACTGGTAGTAAATGAATGAATCTACATTTGTGATAAAATTGTAAAGAAATAAGCACACATACACACACCCAAATTCATTAAAGGTGGAGCAATCCAAATAAAACCAATAGGTATACCAGTGTCATTATCCTGGGTATGATGTTGTGCTATACTTTTGCAAAGATGATATAAAGGGAGTTTACCGGATAAAGCATACAAGAGATTCCTCTAAGGGAATGAATAGGAAAACAAGACATAGGAGACAGGCTCTAGGAACTGAGTCTCTCTGCCTTGACAAACTTCAGAGAATGTCTAGTTTGAGTGAGAGCCTAGTTTGAACATGAAAATGCCTAGTTTGAGTGAAAGCACAAGAGATGTGGGAATGAAAATATGGAAATTAATGGTAAGTGTGTACATCATGCTGTTCACTGTGCATTTCTCCCACAAGTCTCCAACCCAAGAAGATCTGACACCTAGATAACCAGGCCTTCCCCATACTACCTCCCACTCCCCATCTTCCATCACCACTCCTGCAAATGGTGGTTTCCTTTTTGAGAAGGTGCATGAACTTCCTGGGGAAATGTAGAGCACTCTGTCTGGGGTCCTCATTCCAAGACAAAGCTCCTGGACTCCTGCCTTTACAGGATTTCACAGAGCAACATCCATCACCTCAACTACTTCTAGTCAAGCGAAAGCCTTATCTGAAAACTGGGAGCTCTAATATCTGGCATGTAGGGTTGTAAACATAACTTTACAATACGTGATAGGCCATGCAAGGTTTGGTTAATAAATATCCAACAATAGTAATAGTGAGAAATCTGTTGAATTAATTAAACAAAGAGGCCTTTGGACTGCAGTGACTTCAATGTCATGGTAACTCAAGCAAGCATACCAAAGTCTAAGCTCGAAATTCATAAGGTTAAGAAATCAAAACCCACGGACAACCAGTCACAGAAAGTTAGCAAACCTTTTCCAAACAAGGCAAATACTTAAAATATTTGGTAGAATCCATCGAATAATTTCCTTGCTTTGCTTCCAACCTTCTGTGTAGAAAGAAGCTTTCCCTAGCTCTTGTAGGTGGGGCAGAGCTCTCTAACCATTTCCTGTTTGGTGCTGCCACCATTGAAATTGGTTTTTGCTCAAATAAACTCCTAAGGTTTTCAATAGGAATGTGTGTGTGTTGAGGGGGGTTTGTTTTTGCAAATCTAAGGAGGAAAGAACAAACGGAGTTTAGGGTTAAGGGTTGTGGGTGGGCGGGGCGGTGTCATGGCATAGTGATAAAGGCACTGCATACTGGACTCTTCTCTTCTCAGCAAAGCACCCTGTGCTCTGTCTGCCCCTCTGCCCCAGTGCAGGTTTTCACTTGGCCTCAGGGCACACCATAGTCTCACTTTCCACGGGGACTCACAGTCAGAACATCCCTTGCTCAAGTTCTTCTGGTTCTCTGCCAAGACAGCAAGGCAATTGTTAAAATTTGAACCAGGAAGCTCATTCCTGCTCTCAAATAATTGGGGCATTGAAAATGACTCTAGGAGAGTCAGGAGGAAAGCATTCTCTTTGTTTTCCAAAATCTCCTCCTTTCAGACTTTTCTTGTCAACATTCAGGCACTAAAAAAACGTCTCTTTGTGACCTTGGGCAAGTCACCTAGCCACAACGATTTTTTTTTTTTTTCCTCGCCTGTATCATGAAGTTCACCAACTTAACCTAGAGCCAGTATGCCTAAGCTCTGATTGTCTTCAAAACTTATTTTACATGATGATCAGGTGACCAGTGCCAAAAAGGTCCTACACAAAGACACGCCTCTGGGAAACACAAGAGCTTCATTTTTATCTTTCAAATCATTTCTAATTTGATAGATTAGAAACTGTATTTCCTCTTAAATATCACTATTTGGTTATTAACTACATTTGCATTCTTTCTTTAATTTGTTTTCCAGTAGCCTGTAACTGTTTGTTAATTTCCTGTTTGTATTCCTATCCCACTCACTGAGTGAGTTCCTTCCTGTGTTAGGATCTGGCATGTGCCTTGCTCATCATTTCTTGTAGGTATTTACCTTGTTGGCTGTTTGCCAATTGGTTTCCTTCTTCGATTCCTTCCACTCCTTCCTGTCTTTCTTTCTCTGAACTTAAACTTCTTCATGTACTGGGGTGATAATAATAGCTGAGAAGTAATTTAATGGAAGGACTCCTGTAAAGCATTTAGATCCTGAGGTCAATATATAGTAACCATAATTACTCCCTACCTCTAGAAAGCCCTCTTACTAGTGTCTTATGAAATGACTTGGATTAGGAAATCTCTAAGAGCTGTTCTATTATTTTAATCTAATTTTATGGTGATTATTTCCTAATTATAATGAGTTCTTACATTATAATGAGTTCTTACTTTTTTTTAATGTCAGGTTATTAATCTGAGACAATAATGAAATCAACTTAAAATGAAACAGTGGTAGTGGGCTTCAAAAAGGACGCAAGTGGTTTTATTAAGGACCCAAACACAAATTTTAGTAGAAATTATATTTATATAAAATAACTTCAAAATTAAATGACTAATAGAAACAGAAAAGAGAAACAGCAAAACAAAAGTAGAAAATATTATTCAGTGAATATTAAATCTTGAACATAATGCTATTTCTTACACTGTGACAGTGGCATGATTTTATAATTTTGAATAATTTAAAATAAATTTTATCTTGAAGAAATGTACTTAAACAATAAAAGGAGAAAGATAGTTTGTATTTTCCTATAGGTGGAAAAAAATCTCTATCACATCTACCTGTGTCGAGGCCATTCATGACTCATGGAAGCTTATGGCTAAGCAGTTCAAATAAACTGTCCAGAGAGAAAATATGCTTAGTTCTCTACCAAACGTACTTGTTGGTCACAAATAAAATGCCGTGTAAGATTTAAAATGCTGTTATTATACTAAGGGAAATATAATACTCTAAGTAATTTTTTTCTCCAACTTTTTCTTCCGTTAACCTCTTACCCTGTCTCTTAAAGGTCGTTAGAATTTTGAAAACAAAAAGCAAGCAAATGCTGGAGTGGTTGTTTTTAAGTATTATTAAAGACTCATTTCCTCTTACTTGGTTCACACCCTAAGAGAAGAATTCCATGGGAGGAGACAGAGAAATGTCCTTGAAAATCTACGTATAATCAGTAGAATTGTACCCACTTGGGAGTGATTTTTTTTATCATCACAGTTTACTTTAGTGAATAACAAAAGTCCATATACCCAAAACTCAATGTCCAACTTCTTCATCTTGTAACTAAGATTGTGTTATAAACTCTAAGGTACAAACTTTTGCTTGAAATAACTCTTTTGTTATTATTGTAAAATGCATTTTATAAATTTATAAATATAAAATATAAAATTTTATATGTATCATCATTAGTCAATAGATGTATTTCTCAAAAGATAATTATAATATCTTTTTAATAAAACATTTGTGTTCATTATTTAAAGGAACCTCTAAGGGATGCCTTGGTGGCTCAGTGGGTTAAAGCCTTTGCCTTTGGCTCAGGTCATGATCCCAGGGTCCTGGGATTTCTGCTCAGTGGGGAGCCTGCTTCCCCACCGGTCCCCCTCTCTCTGCCTACTTGGGATCTCTGTCTGTCAAATAAATTTAAAAATCTTTTAAAAATAAAAAAAAATAAAGGAACCTCTAAGGTATTATTTTTGGTAAAGTAGTGATTCACTTTCTACTATAAAAAATCAAGTAAGTCATATTTTAAAAACAAGATAGACATTATTATATGGTTCATATTATATCTTTACAAAATTTTAAGACTTTAGTTATTTTAAGCAGATTTTATTGTATGTTTTAGCTTGTTAAACGTACTTTATGAAGAACATCTTTTTGCTATTATTTTTTAAAGATTTTATTTATTTATTTGAAAGAGAGAGTGAGAGAGAGCACAAGAGCAAGGTGAAGAGCAGGGGGAGAAGCAGGCTTCCCGCGGAGCAGGGAGCCTGATGTGGGACTCGATCCCAGGACCCTGAGATCACAACCTGAGCCAAAGGCAGATGCCCAACTGACTGAGCCACCTAGGTGTCCCAGAACATATTTTTATTATTTTTTAATTTGTTTTATTTTTTAAAATTTTTACATTTATTTTTTTTTACTGTAGTTTTTTACTTTAATTCCAGTATAACTAACATACAGTGATATATTATTTGCAGGGATACAATATAATGATTCATCACTTGCGTACATCACCTAGTCCTCATCGAGACAAGTGCAGTCCCTAATCCCCATCACGTATTTCACCCATTCCCTCACCCCCCTCCCTTCTGGTAATCAACAGTTTGTTCTCTACAGTTAGAGTCTGTTTTTTTGGTAAGTTCCTCTCTTTTTTTTCCTTTGCATGTTTGTTGTTTCTTAAACTCCACATATGAGTGAAATCATATGGTATTTGTATTTCTCTGACATTTTGCGTAGCATAATACTCTCTAGCTCCACCCACAACATCATTGCAAATGGTTTGGTTATTGTTGATAATGCTGCTATAAACACTGAGAGGCATGGACCCCTTCCAAACTACATTTTTGTATCCTTTGGGTAGATACCTAGTGGCACAAATGCTGGGTCATAGGATAGTTGCATTTTTAACTTTTTGAGGTACAGCCATACTCTTTTCCAGAGTGGTTGCCCCAGTCTGCATTCTTACCAATAGTGCATCATGGTTCCCATTTCTCTATCCTCCCCAACATCTGTTGTTTGCTGTGTTGTTAATTTTAGCCATTCTGACTGGTGTGAGGTGGTGTCATATTGTGGTTTTAAATTTGTATTTCCCTGATGATAGGCGAAGTCGAGCATCTTTACACGTGTCTGGTAGCCTTCTGTATGTACTCTTTGAAAAAATGTCTATTCATGTCTTTTGCCCATTTCTTAACTGGATTATTGTTTTGGGGGCGTTGAGTTTGACAAGTTCTTTATAGATTTTGGATACTAACCATTTATCAGACACGTCAGCAAGTATCTTCTCCCATTCTGTAGGCTGCCCTTAATTTTTGTTGGTTGTTTCCTTCACTGTGCAGAAGCTTTTATCTTGATGAAATCCCAATAGTTCACTTTTTATTTTGTTTCTCTTGCCTCTCATGACGTGTCTAGGGAGAAGTTGCTACAGCCAAGGTCATAGAGGTTATTGCCTGTTTTCTCTTCCAGGATTTTGATTGTTTCCTGTCTCACATTTAAGTCATCTTTCATCCATTTTGAACTTATTTTTGTGTATGGTGTAAGAAAGTGGGCCAGTTCCACCCCTTCGCATGTATGTCCAGTTTTCCCAACGCCATTTGTTGGAGAAACTGTCTTTTTTCCACTGGATGTTCTTTCCTGCTTTGTTGCAGATTAGTTGACCATAGAGTTGAGGGTCCATTTCTGGGTTCTCTTGAAGAACACCTCTTTAAAAATGTATATGAATAACAGCTTATCCTGAATTCATTTTGAGAGGTTATTTTTATGTTTTGGTACATAAATTGATTATGACATAGAGATGATGCTCCATAGTGTAGAAGATACAACCTCAGCCTTTTTGCACCATGAACACTAAATGCATGAGTACAGAGTATGAGGACAAAGTGCAAGAAATGAAGCCACGCAGCACAGAAAAGAAGCTGTGAATTAGCAGTGTTAAGGGAAAACATTTACATTACACATTAAAGATAATTAAGTTCTAATTAAGGACAAAACTGTTAAGTTTTTAACATTCATTGAAAAGAAGCTAAGCAAGAGTGAAGATATAATGTAATGCCATAATTATTTTCTTAGAATTTAATATTTAAGAGTAATTTTCATGAATACCCATTACCAAAATTATAGTCAAGGACTCAAATTATTTCTTTTGCCCTTCTCACAGTGATTTCCAAGGGGCCAAATAGTACAGAGGATTTAAAAGTGGGGGAAGGGGTGTTGTAGTGCTGGTACAATAGTAAACAATTGCAAGAAAGCTTGTATATTCTATAGCTGCTCTATCCAATATTGTAGCCTGCTTGGGCTACTTAAAATTAAATTTAAATTAATTAAGATTAAATTAAACTAGAAGTTCAGTTAATCAGTCATACCAGACACATTTTATGTGCTCAATAGCTACATGTGACTAGTGGCTGCCATATTGGGGCCATAGGTACAATTTCCATCACCATAGGAAACTTTATTAGACAGTACTGTCCTATAATTGCCAGATTTGGAAAAGCATCCATGAAAATATGGATTATTTTCACATGTCTTTGGAGTTATTCAAATTTTATAAATTAGTGATGAGATAGTAGAGACGCTTCTACAGTATTAAAAGTCTGTATAGCCTTAAGATAAGAACACAAAATTTGGCCTCAGATAATTCTGGATTCAAATCTTACCTCTGTTAAGTGACGTTGGACCTAGTACTTTTAGTTTCTGAGTAGTTCTCCCTTTATTTGCAAAATAGGGTAACATGATGCTTGCCTTGTAAGTTTAGAAGTATTAGAAATTATGTGGGGAAGTGCTTTTTAGAGAGAAAGACACATAGTTATGGTAGTTATTGTTTTTATTAACAAATGGAAAATGAGCAATGCTATTGATCATACACAAAAATCATACTTTAGAACAAAGAGAGTCTATTTGCTAGGAAAAGTATCTTATAAGGCCTCAGTTTCTTTCAGAAGATTTACACCAAAAATATTTGTAACTGTGGGGATCACAGGAGAGGGAGGAACTAGCCAAGCCAGGACAAGACAACATGCAACCTCAAAAAACAAACAAATAAACAAACAAAAAACAGTGAATAAACTGGTATTAAAAGGAGAAGTGGATGTACCCCTGGGGAAAAAAATTGTTTATAAAAAAAATAAAATAAAATAAAAGGAGAAGTGGGAGATTATAAAAAAAAAAAAAAGAAGAAGTAGGTATATCCAAGCATAGAAAGGGGACAAGCTAATCTCAGATGAAGTTTCTCCTAGAAACATACCAGAAAAAAAGTATGAAGCATAATCACATAATCAAAGAGAGAAGGAAAAATCATTTCTCACTACAAGACTATGAGGATCCAGTTTTCTTTTTTTTCCTATTATTTATTTATTTTTTTCTCAACATACCACATACCCTCCCCAATGTCCATGACCCAGCTACTCATGCCTCTTACCCTCCTCCCCTCCAGAAGCCCTCAGTTTGTTTCCTGAGCTTTAGAGTCTCTTATGGGGGCACCTGGGTGGCTCAGTCATTAAGTGTCTGCCTTCAGCTCAGTTCATCATCCTGGGGTCATGGAATTGAGCCCTACATCGGGCTCCCTGCTCAGTGAGAAGTCTGCTTCTCCCTCTCCACACCCTCCCCCCCTCCCCAATTGTGTTGCCTGTCTCCCTATCTTTCTCTCTCTGTCAAATAAATAAATAAAATCTTAAAAAAAAAAAAAAGAGCCTCTTGTGGTTTGTCTTCCTCTCTGGTTTCATCTTGTTTCATTTTTCTCTCCTTTACCCTATGATCCTCTGTCTTGTTTCCCAAATTCCTCATATCAGTGAGATCATATGATAATTGTCTTTCTCTGATCGACTTATTTCGCTCAGCATAATACCCTCTAATTCCATCCACAATGTTGTAAATGGCAAGATTTCATTTCTCTTGATGGCTGCATAGTATTCCATTGTATATATATACCACCTCTTCTTTATCCATTCATCTGTTGATGGACATATAGGTTCTTTCCATAGTTTGGCTATTGTGGACATTGCTCTTATAAACATTCGGGTGCACGTGCCACTTCGGATCACTACATTTGTATCTTTAGGGTAAATACCCAGTAGTGCAATTGCTGGGTCATAGGGTAGTTCTATTTTCAACTTTTTGAGGAACCTCCATGCTGTTTTCCAGAGCGGTTGCACCAGCTTGCATTCCCATCCACAGTGTAGGAGGGTTCCCCTTTCTCCGCATCCTCGCCAGCATCTGTCATTTCCTGACTTATTAATTTTTGCCATTCTGACTGGTGTGAGGTGGTTTCTCATTGTGGTTTTGATTTGTATTTCCCTGATACCGAGTGATGTGGACCACTTTTTCATGTGTCTGTTGGCCATCTGGATGTCTTCTTTGCAGAAATGTCTGTTTGTGTCCTCTGCCCATTTCTTGATTGGATTTTTTGTTCTTTGGGTGTTGAGTTTGATAAGGTCTTTATAGATTTTGGATACTAGCCCTTTATCTGATATGCATTTGCAAATATCTTCTCCCATTCTGTCGGTTGTCTTTTATATGTCTGGCTTTGGACATGTTACTTGATCTCTATAACCACTGTAAATGCCCTTTCCTACATATAGTGGAGATCCCTGCATCTACATCGCAGGGATGTTGTGAGGATCTCAGATGTTGTCTGTATATTCCATGGAGAAAGCATCAGATGCCTGAAATTAACCTGGACACTGGAAAAGACAGGATGTTTGGAAGAAGAAGAAACTCACCCCTTTAGGAGGAGACTGGGGCTCTTTAACACCCAAAAGTAGCAGAAATGTGTGGGATGAAACAAGAAACAAGGTGAAGAACTTAGAAAACTGCTGAGAGAGCCCAGAGGCCTCAGACTCAGGAATCAATTTCCATTTAATTCTGAAAAATAAAGTCATGACTATAAAAAGACAGTAACAAAACCTATTATTACTCTCTCTCTCTCTCTTTCTCTCTCTCTCTATATATATATACACATATATATTCAATATCTATATACTTATGTGCCATAAATAGTGCTAGGTACTAGGGAGGCAGGGGTGAAAAACAATCACAATCCCAGCCCTTTGAAACTTAAAAACCACGATGTCTGAAATCAGGTCACAATTTATATTGTTAGTTTAATAAACACAGACATTTGTACTGATAACAACATTAGTTTGGAAAAGTTGGCCATATTAAGGGTCTGTTATTAAACCTCATCACCCCTCCCCACCCCATGAGGCACTGAGGGGCACTGATGAAACTGACCAGAAGATGGCAATATGCAACTCCTTACTTCCTGCTGTCCAGGTTGCTGCAGCCAAAAAAGGGACACTGTAGGGGCCCCTGGGTGGCTCAGTGGGTTAAAGCCTCTGCTTTCAGCTCAGGTCATGATCCCACGGTCCTGGGATCGAGCCCCGCATCGGGCTCTCTGCTCAGCGGGGAGCCTGCTTCCTCCTCTCTCTCTGCCTGCCTCTCCGCCTACTTGTGATCTCTGTCTGTCAAATGAATAAATAAATAAATAAATAAATAAATATTTAAAAAATAAATAAATGAATAAACAGCCCTCATTTCTAAAAAAAAAAAGGGGGGCTGTATATAGCCTGCAGGACAATACCTCCATTACAAGTGTGCATCATGCTTTCCATTGTCGTCCTTTGCAATAGGCATGCTATGTATATTTTGATCACTGGGCAGGCAGTGTAGGCATTGCCATATTTATAGGTTTTATTGATAATCAGGTAGTTTAAAAGTACAACGTTATAAAAATCTCAGATCTCCAGAGCCATAGGCAGACACCCTTGGCATCTACTCAATTCTTCATCCTTTTCCTATTTTCAACAATGTGCACAGCAAATTTTAGGAACATGAAGTAGAATTCTCCTAAACCAGTTGCTTTTATTAATTAGAATTGTTAGCCTTAAAATAGATGTGTTTATTTATTGTATTATAAAAATTCTCAATTGTGTTTTATTTTTCCTGGAAAAAAATTCAGGTTTTAACCATCATTATTTATGCAAAATACTTCTCTAGTTGAAATTCAAGATAAAAATATTTCAAAATTGTTTGCTCTACTTTTTTTTTAATAGATACAGCTAAACATTCAACTGCTCACTTTCAAATCAGTTGGGTTTACTTGACATAGATATAACACCAGTAACTTAAAATTATGAGTTGGTCAGTCACCTTCATAAAAATGTGGGAGAAACTTGTTATCTATTTAAGCAGAATAAGTACTACTTACTACTTGAATATTCTAAAAGCAATTGAAAAATAAAGATTTATGGTTTTTTTTAAAGTTTTTTTTAAAGATTTTATTTTTTTATTTGAGAGAGAGAGAGCAGGAGCAAGGGAAAGGGGCAGAGGTAGAAAAAGAAACAGGCTCCCCACTGAGCAGGGAGCCCGATGTGGGACTCAATCCCAGGATTCTGGGATCATGGCCTGAGCCAAAGGCAGATGCTTAACTGACTGAGCCACCCAGGCCCCCATGATTTATGTTTAATTCCAGTTGGTGCTGTGGTTGCCTAGAGTTAAAACTCTGGTAAAAAGAAAGACATAATCGAAACTGTAGGCATTTGCTCTTTGTAGAAGTGAAAAACACATTATAGGTCCTGGGAGTAATGGGCCAAACATGGTGTTTGTCAAAGATCAATGTGTTAATAATGCTCAGGTTTTAAGAACTGAGAAAGGACCAGTTAGTGGTCCTTTAAGGAGACCTGTTAGTTAAGGAGAACCTGTTGTATTTTTTCTAAACTTATCACTAAAATATATCAAAAGACTAATAAAAGATAAAATTGCGGGACTAAAGTTTAAGCAATTTCCAAAATCTAGGAGGAATTTCACTAACTATAAAGGTGATGGAACTGAATAAGAAATGGAATCAGTGGTAAGCCTTGTTCTGCCACACTAAGTAAGAATAGAAAAAAACTTGTTCTCCCTCCTCTGCTAGCTTTCTCTGCCTTTGTGGAGAATCCAGAAATGCAGCCATGCATTGATAATGGGAGTAATAATAATAATGGGAAGAGAATTTTATAGGTTTGAAAAAAACTAGGTAGATCTAAAGTGTATATTTTTACAATTGTAGCCCAGATGTCCTGATTTTTAATAATGTTGTATATATCGTTGGTTCCTTAAGACTAGTATTCCATATCTTGAAGGTCTGCCAACACCACCTCTAATCAGCAAAAATCCCTAACTTTCTTTTTTTTCTTTTTTTTTTTTAAAGATTTATTTATTTGCAGGGGGAGAGGCAGAGGGAGAAAAGAAGCAGACTTTCTGCTAAGCAAGGAACCAGTGGCAGGGCTCAGTCTCAGGACTCTGAGATCTCGACCTAAGCCATGCTGAGATCATAACCTGAGCAGAAGGCAGATGCTTAACAGAATGAGTCACCAAGGTCCCCCTCCCTGACTCTTCCATGGTTTTCCCCACCACAAATATTTCTAGGAATTCTTTAAAACATTTTCAGTTATAATCTAAATTCATAAATCTTGGTGACTTTGATAAGCAGTCTCTATCAGCCTTTAAATAAGAGCTAATAATTCAAGTAATATGTTTATTAAATACATAAACATAAACACTAAGAAAAACAATACAGTTAAATAATGTTGATTTTAGTAGGAAAAGTAGGGTAAGGGAGAAAGAGGAAGTACAGGATGTATTAATTGCTCATATTTAACTGTCAATAAATACTGTCTAAATATATAGAAGATGCGGAGACACCAAATTGAATTAGAAATAGATATTGGTATGAAGGCAACCACTAAAATAAAAATACAAAGCTGCCAAATTAGCAGATTAATCACACATACAAAAAATAAAAGAAAACCAAGCTGTATAATGAAATATATTAAAACACACACACACACACACACACACACACACAGAAAATAAGGAACATAAGAAACTATGATGACAGAATTAACACTAAACATATCTATCATATTGAGAAACACAAATGGGCTAAACTCACCCATTAAGAAAAATACACTTTCTGATTGTACCTCAAAGCTAAATGAACTCTCCTATGTACAAGAATTACATCTATAGTACCGACGGCTCTGAAAGTTT
The DNA here is from genome assembly GCA_004024625.1 of Mellivora capensis. NCBI lineage: Eukaryota > Metazoa > Chordata > Mammalia > Carnivora > Mustelidae > Mellivora > Mellivora capensis. Next base: position 18,425 of record PISX010013955.1, on the reverse strand, counting down.
GAAATATTTTAAAATAGGATCTAAAAGTACCAAGCAAATAGCTACTACCACAAAAGTAGTGGGTCGCAGTCTCAATATCAGATGTTAAAAGCAAAAAAAGAGAAAGCATTAAACCATTTAAAAATTATAGACAATAAAATGCACAATGACACTCTAATAACTTGATACTTATCAACTCCCGTAACATAAAAATTCATTTAGCAAAATGTAAACGACAGGACATCCACCCAAAATTTGCTTCAAATGTCAAGGGTAATGATACTCTCCCACATACCAAAAAGGTATGAAAACTTTATTACTTAAATAATGAGGTTTTCTAGGTAAAGCAAAGATTCCAGGCATGACTGAAAAAGGCTGTAGAGAACAGACAGGAGACAGGCTTGGGGGCTTCATTGTGGCTAGAGGATGGAGTGGAACCAAGCTGTGGGTTCCCTGTAGGTGGAGCTTCTGTGGTTTAAATTTTCCACCAGAACCAAAGGAGGGAGCACTGGATTTCTTATCCGCTTGTCCAGATTCAAGCAGAAGGAGGAGAGATGGCAAATATCAAAATGTATGGAGTCAAGCTCTTTACTGCAGTATTAAAGAACAGAACAGCCACACAGAGCATCAGGGAATTATAAAAATGGTGATTTCAGGAAGCAGCTACCACCTCTACAGCCGGACACTGGAAAGGAAGAGGTTGTAATTATTAAACTTTGATGCTTCCGAGAATTGCTCCACGGAGCTGAAACTCAGACTCTGAGTTGGGGCCTCTGCTTGACTGGCGCTGGTATTTCTCAGCTTGGAGATGCATCATGGGGATAGGACCAAGACCTCTAAAAACGTAAACAGGAATTTCTAGGTTTCAGCACCCTTGAATTTCTCTATTCTGATGGCATAATCCAAAGACGTATGGGGCTTACTATTGGAACAGCAAAAGGAAGTTGCGGTGGTTTCCACTTGAGTCCTTCTTCCATTTATCATCTGACCATGGCCCTCACGCTGAAAGGTGGAACAAAGTATTATTTTGAATTCTTAGATATTAACATCAATTTAGAGTTAGTGTCTGATAATCCTTGATAGGGCAGAATATTTCCTTCTTCCCCAATACACAGTCACTGTAGCAAACAACTTGGGAAGAATCTACACTATAATCTTGTATCATTTGTGCAGAATCCTTCCTTAGAAGAGTCCAATTTCCCCTTCTCAAAAGACTCTGAGTATGGTCATGGGCTAAAAACCAGACTTGAAAATATTTTTTCTGTTATTCAGATCCAAAACATTTGAGTAGACTGTCAGTCAACTTCAATCTCAAGGACACTATGACCAATAATCTACACCGAAGATCCCTTCAGGACAAAATATGCTGGAACTTTGAACTTGTTATCTGTTAAGGTAAATGTGTCCATCTTATCTTTGGTGACTAGGAGCTACCACAGCCTCTGCTACTCCATTGCCCGCAGTGAAATGAATGAACCAGGCTCTCGCCATCATATTCAGGTGGCAGAAAAGAGCTTATCAGGATTTTCAAGGTTGCTCCTGCTCCCCTCACCAGTGTATTTCTCAATGCCTTAGTGAAGGTCCTCTTGTATCATATCAGCAGTATTTGGGCAGCTCAACCTCCCTAATGTAAGCCACCACTAAATCTAAATTTTAGTCAACCAACCAACTAAATCATTAGAGAAAAGAGGGTTACAGAGTTCATATATTAAGCACTTCAAGGAATGTTTAAGAACTTTCCAAATGCCTTCTTTAAAACACCGCTAGGAGTTCAACTAGATTATTACCTGCCACAAAATATTTTGAAGATCTTATTTTTCCCCTTGTTCTGGTAATATGTTGAAGTCTAAGAGTAAATACTACACTTCGCTCACACACGATTACCTTCTTACCAATGAGTAACAACAAAACTTAGGCACTATCAGGGAAACAATGTTCCTATGTTGCCTAAGACGTCCTAGATCACAAATCTGAGAAGGGAATGGTATATGTGAAACTTAAATAGCTTATTAACTGGCAAGCTTATTGCAGTCCATGATAGATTACGTGGAAAAAAATAGTAAAGTATATTAGTTTCTTAGGGCTACTGTAACAAATTACCATGAACTGGGTGGCTTAAAACATGAAGAATTCCTTCATTTTCTCAAAGTTTTGGGGTCCAAAAGACCAAAATCAAGATATCAGTGTTACTTACTTTCTTTCTTTTTTTTAAATTTAAATTCAATTAGTCAACATACAGTACATCATTAGTTCTTGATGTAGTATTCAAAGTTTCATTAGTTGTATATAACAACCAGTGCTCATCAGATCACATGCCCTCCTTAATACCCGTCACAAGTTACCCCATCCCCTCATGCCCCTCCCTTCTGCAACCCTCAGTTTGTTTCCTGGAGTCAAGAGTCTCTCATGGTTTGTCTCCCTCTCTGATAACTTCCCATTCAGTTTTCCCTCTCTTCCCCTATGGTCCTCTGTGCTATTCCTTATATCCCACATATGAGAGAAACCATATGACACTGTTGACATTGTCTTTCTCTGACTGACTTATTTCACTTAGTGTAATACCCTTCAGTTCCAACCATATCAATGCAAATGGTAGATATTCATCCTTTTTGATGGCTGAGTAATATTCCATTGTATATATGAACCACATCTTCTTTATCCATTCATCTGTTGAAGTACAGTTTGGCTATTGTGGACATTGTTGCTATGAACACTGGGGTGCATATGCACCTTCTTTTCACTATGTCTATATCTTTGGGGTATACACCCAGTAGTGCAATTGCTGGGTCATAGGGTAGCTCTATTTTTAAGTTCTTGAGGAATCTCCATACTGTTCAGAGTGTCTGCACCAGCTTTCATTCCCACCAACAGTGTAAGAGGGCTCCCCTTCCTCCACATCCTTGCCAACATTTGTTGTTCCCTGTCTTATTAATTTTAGCCATTCTAAGCAGTGTTAGTTTCTTCTGAGATCTCTGAGGAAGAATCCATTCCATGCTTTCTCTTAGTTTCTTATAGCTGCCAGCAATCTGGCATTTTGGGCTTGTAGACACATTCCTCCAATCTCTGCCTCCATCTTCAATTAACTTCTTCTCAGTATCTCTTTGTGTCTTTTCCCCTTCTTTTTTTTTTTTTAAGATTTTATTTATTTATTTGAGAGGGAAAGGGAGAGACAGAGATAGCAATAGAGATAGTGAGAGATGAGCAGGGAGGAGAGCTAGAAGCAAGCTCGCTACTGAACGGGGAGCCAGACATAGGACTCAATCCGAGGCAGGGCTCAATCCCAGGACCCTGAGATCATGACCTGAGCTGAAGGCAGACATTTAACTGAGCCACCCAGTCACCCCTCTCTTCCCCTTCTTATAAGAATTCTTGTCATTGGATTTAGGGCCCACATGGATCCAGAATGATATCATCTCCAGGTCCTAATCTGTTACATCTGCAAAAAACTTTTTTTTTTCAAATAAGGTCACATTCATAGGTGGAAGTAACATATTTTGGAGGAGGTTAACGGTCACCATTCAACCATTACATAAGGAAAGTAGAGTTCTATGTTAGATGAAGTAAGTAACTCAGTAAGTTAAAATAAGTAGAAGTAGAACTAGTAATGGCCTTTTCTTAAATGAAATCATGCTAGTGCCACTTCTGGATGGAGATGTAGACTCTGCAGCCCATGCCTTCTGCTAATTACAATGAAAACTTGGGATGAAACTTTGCCTGCCCTTCCCCACCCAGCCAAAGCAACCCTCTGAACAATACTGAACAGAGAAATAAGAAACAGAGAGGAACAAATAGAAAACAACAAAATAGCAGACTTAAATCCACCCATAGAATTACATTAATTTAATCAATGTAAAAATTATAAATGAAATATATCACATTCTGTTTTGGGACTGTCTTTGAAATCCAGTATGTGTTTTACACTGAAAGCTCTTATCAATTCAGACGAGGCTCAGTAACGCCATAGCTACAGGTAGCTAGCAGCTACTGTATGGGACAGCAAAACTCTGAACCTATATACCAGTTAAAACTGAGATCTACAAAGTGGATTAAAAAAAGACCTCATTGGTCTTTCAAAAGTTAAAAATATACCTACAATATGACCAAAAAAATCCCACTCCTACGTCTTTACCAAGAGAAAAGGAAACATAAATCCACCCAGACTCACACAAGAATAATCATAGCAGCTTTATTTGTAATTGCTCAAACTGGAAGCAACCCAAATGTCTATCAACTGGTGAATAGATAAACAAGTTATGATGTATTCGTATAATAACATGCTGCTCAGCAATAAAGAAGAACAAACTATTGGTATGAACAACGTGAATGAATCTCAAAATCTCTACATTATGTGAAAGAAGCCAGAAAATAAAGGGGTTAAATTCCTATCAAATTCTAAAAAATGCAAACGAATTCCTAATGACTAAAAGTAGAGCAGTGATAGCTTGGGGAGGGAAGAGTGGATTACAAAGTTGCACTCAAAGAATCTTTTGGAAATAATGGAGCTATTTTTTTATTTTGATTGTTGTGAAGGTTTTACATATGCATTAGGCAAAAATGATCAAAAGGAACCCTGTGATTATGTGACATTTATCACATTTCAATTATACCCCAATTAAAGTTATAAAAAATTAATAAATAGGAAATAAAACTGGAAATGAACAACACACCAGATAACAAAATACCCTATCATCTGAAAATTTTTTTTCCATTTTTATTTTTTTATTTTATTATTTTATTTTTTTTATTTCTTTTCAGTGTAACAGAATTCATACATAGTTCCATCTGACAATTTTATTACACTTTCAAACAATGATTGTGGGGCGCCTTAGTGGCTCGATTGGTTAAAAGTTTAAGCCTCTGCCTTCAGCTCAGGTCGTGATTTCAGGGTCCTGGGATCAAGCCTATTGCTTCCTGCTCAGCGAGGAGTCTGCTTCTTCTTCCTCTGTTCCTCCCCCTTTCTCATGCTTTCTCTCTCCCTCTCAAATAAAAAAATAACTTTAAAAACAAAACAAAAACAAACAAAAACAATGATTGTATCAGAGAAAAAAATATGCATGACAATTGAAGAAAGCTAAAGAATAATAATTGTTACAGAAACAATGACTACCACTGGACACTACTTACTCTGAACATTGGAAACTAAGAGGAAAGAAAAGTATTTATTTGGTTTTTCCTAAACAAACTATTTCTGGGTAAGTCTAGCTGGGGAAGCAAAGGTTTTTTTACAGAATATTCCCACCTACTAAATGTAGAAGAAATTGATAAAGTTTTTTTTTTAAGTCACCATTTCACAAAACCCAAAGAAATAATTAAGCAAAGGTCATCACAGAGTAGAACCATTCAAACATAGGTTAAAAAGGGAACATTACAATAAAGGTATTGAGCTGTTATCACCTGAACCCACCAAGCAATTTTAGCATCACAGAAAGAACCACCAAACATGTGTCTCCAGATATGTGGTAATGTCAAGCTCCCCACAGCACTAAGAATTCTTTTTTTTTTTTAAGATTTTATTTATTTATTTGACAGACAGAGATCACAAGGAGGCAGAGAGGCAGGCAGACAGAGAGGGGGGAAGCAGGCTCCCTGCTGAGCAGAGAGCCCGATGCGGGGCTCGATCCCAGGACCCTGAGATCATGACCTGAGCCAAAGGCAGAGGCTTAACCCACTGAGCCACCCAGGCACCCCTAGGAATTCTTAACAAGAAAGTGTGCCTGAATTTAATCAAAACTTTAGAATGAATTCCCATTTATATGAAGTATGACACTGTGAAAAAGTGGAGAGATAAATCTAGAATATCAGGTGTCTGTAAGACAGCTGGTTCCATTTCCGTAAGAAATCAATGGCAGGAGAAAAAAGGGGGGTTGGTGGAGGAGGGCAACTGGTTTGGATATAAATATACTTAAGAGATTTAACAATGAAATGCCAAATGTGGACCATGTTTGAATGCTGAGTTCCAGAAAGAAAGAAAGAGAGGGAGGGAAGAAAGTAAGAGGGGAGAGGGAAAAACAGATAGAAAGAAAAAATATTGGGTGCCTGGTGGTTCAGCCAGTTAAGCACTTGCCTTGGGTTCAAGTCATGATCCTGGAGTCCTGGGATACAGCCCTGCATCAAGCTCCCTGCTCAGTGGGGAGTCTGCTGCTCCCTCTGCCCCTCCCCGTGTTCCCCCTGTTCATACTGTCTCTCTCTCTCTCTCAAAAAATAAATTTTAAAAATGTCTTTAAAAAATACTGTAAGAAATCATTTTGAGGACAAGAGTGAACAAGTAAGTACAGATTGAATATAGATGCATCAAGGAACTGTTATTGATTTTGTCATTGATAATGATACACCAGTTGTGTAAGAAAATGTCACTTTTTTAAAAGTCTACTGAAGTTTATAAGGATGAAATAACTTGACATCTAAGACTTGTTATACAATACTTTATCAAAAGAAAAAATGTTTAAAATATTGGATAAAAAATAGCAAAATCTTAAAAGAAGATAAGATTAAGTGATACATATAAGATTAAGTGGTGCATTTTGTCTTCTGTATTTGTTTAAAGTTTTTCCATAGGAAATGTAGAGAGTCCCAAATAATATCTTGATAATATAACAGAAAGTATCCAGTTCAAAGCAGCAAACACTGCACTCATTTGTCTCCTACCCATGCTGACCCAGAATGAAATAAAAGAATAAAAAGAGTAAAATAAGCAGAGGGACGCCTGGGTGGCTCAGTTGGTTAAGCGGCTGCCTTGGGCTCAGGTCACGATCCCAGCGTCCTGGGATCGAGTCCTACATCGGGCTCCTTGCTCGGCAGGGAGCCTGCTTCTCCCTCTGCCTCTGCCTGCCACTCTGTCTGCCTGTGCTCGCTCTCTCTCTCCCTCTGTCTCTGACAAATAAATAAATAAAATCTAAAAAAAAAAAGTCAATTTGGGACGCCTGGGTGGCTCAGTTGGTTAAGCGGCTGCCTTCAGCCCAGGTCATGATCCCAGCATCCTGGGATGGAGTCCCACATCGTGCTCCTTGCTCAGCAGGGAGCCTGCTTCTCCCTCTGCCTCTGCCTGCCACTCTGTCTGCTCGCTTGTTCTCCCTCCCTCCCTCTCTCTCTCTGACAAATAAATAAATTAAAAAAAAAAAGCAGGAAAGAAAGAACAACTACAAAATGAGACAGATAATAAGAGGCAGTATCTTTAGTACAGGAAAGACTCCAACCGATTTCTGGACGACTGAAGGATGTGTGTTGATGGATGAAACCAGCAAGGAAAACCACACCAAGAACACCCCATGTAGTTTCTGTAGAGCAAACGAGGTACTCCATGGGAATTCCTGCCTCCCAGTCAGAAAGGGAAGCAGAGTAGGAAAGAGGAGTAGTGCTGACAAGAGGAGGTTAATTAAAGATCCATATGAAAATGGAGACATCAGGTGACACTCCTTTGCCTTCTTCTCACCCCACTGAGCTCACATAGGTAGACTAACAAGAGTGACTATCTATCCCAGGTTGCCTAGGACTGAAGGGAGGGGAGGAGGGGACAGAAGAGAAACGAATTTTATGACTCTTCCTAAAGAATTTTAATTAAACTTCTGGAGGAAGCTATGGTTTCTGGTGTCAATGTTAGTGCCCAAGAGCAAAATTCTCCTCCATCTGGTGATTGAGGAACCTGCCACTGGACAATTACTCAAAATAATGTGTGTTGAGTGCACAGAGCCCTCAGTAAAAATTACTATTTAGGAAAGAGTAGCAAGAATAAAGGATATTTATAACCAAAACCCACAGCAGCTCTCCAGTCTTTTTTCTTCAATGTAAAGAGACAACTCGAGAATTTCCAGCTGTACGAATTGGCAGCATAAAGTAGAAATCCATCATAAGGACATATACAAACAAAAACTGGGCTCAGAGGTAACCAAGGTAATTCAGAAGGCCAGGTTAATATTCTGAGAGGGATTTAAGAAGTTACTAGAATATTTTAAAAAGCATAATATAAGAAAGAAAACTTAAAAATTAAAATTATGACTGCTGAAATGAGAAAGACAAAAATAGTGTCAGGTAATCTTGCAGAATGTCTATTAAAGATATTAAAAAGAGAGAGAGGGAGAGAAAGGTAAGAGACACAGAGAACCAAGCAGAAGGTCCAACATTCAATAAATACTCTCCCAGAAAAGGAAGAGAGATAAGGTAGATGTGAGAATTTTATGTAAAAGGTAGATAAGAATGTCTCAGTAATAAGAAGGACACAGTTAATTAAAAAAAAAAAACTAGCCATAACTAGATATGCCATCGTATTGAAATTTCAAAAGGTTGAAGAAAAAGAAAAGATTTTAAATGTTATTTGAAAGAGGAAAGAACTCCCACAAAGAAAAGAGACTCAAACTAAGACTGGAGCTTTATCAGATTTTTCTTTTATGATACCAAAATTTTTAAGTGATTTCAAAATTTCATGGAAAAATTACACACGGAAGGAAAATTTTAGGTGTATTTGGCAGAAGCATAATGCAGTCGCCAAAGTGGGGATTCAGAGCTATTTAACTAACTCTCAAGTCTAAACCATTTTGCCAACTCCAAGTTTTTAGACCGAGAGAAAAAGTGGGTTTCTTTGAATAAGGGCCTTGTAAGTGAAAACTAGAATCTGAGGCTATTTACCCAGATTACTAGAGAAAGGGGACGAGCCAGTCCTTCTAGAAGAGATTTGATTCTGTCCTGAATCTGGGGACCCCAAAACACCTGGTCCATAATCAGAGTAGGGACTTACAGAGTCAGTGACAGTCTTGTCTACATCTGTCTTCTAGGGCATGATGGATGTATGGTAATATGCTCTACTTCTATATATGTGAAAAAGTTGTCATAATAACATATTTAAATATTATCCCAGTTCCAAAATGTCCATCCTGGGCAAAAAGGCAGATTGGAAACTCCTGGAATTGAATTGCTCCCCCTATGCTCCCATCCTCCTCCAAGATAGTGAACAAAAGCAATGCCACATACCTGGAGAATTATTGAGATCAGTGCCACAATCCAAGACTTAAGGGGGGCAAAGCTAGAGATCCTACCATAACCTCTTCTAACAAATCTGATTTAGCTGAGCAAAAGCAAGATGGATTATGCAGAGTATCAGTAGGTTATGGCTACTTTAATCCAGTAGCAAAACCAATCACTCCTGCATTTCCAGATGTGGTATCTGCTAGAGCAAATAAAAACAGCCCTTGGTATGAAGCTACTGGCTTGGCAATTCTTCTCGTTCTCATCAGTAAGGATAATTAGAAGCAATCTGCATTTATACAGCAAAGGTCAAGTATACTTCTAATGGGTTTTATCCATTCTTCTGCTATCACGATATATAGCTCAGGGGAAACTTGATCGTTTAGTTATATAGAATACCACACCGATCCATTACGTTGATGATGTTATTCTAATTGGACCTGGTGAACAGGAAGTAGCAAGCACCTTAAATTCCTTGGTAATACCTATTTATTACCCTGAGATGGGACATTCATCTCCCATCTATATAGGTCATCTATAAGGTCCAGAGCCTGTCTTACTGTTTAAGATTCTGTGGGTCCAGTGATCTGAGGCATATCAGACTCTCTCTTTTAGGGTGAGACAAGCCATTCCTTGATAAGAAGGCTGTATATTACATAGCCCACCATGAAGCAAGGAGTATAATGAGTTAAGCCTTGCATTTTGGAGGTAGTATACATCACATTTGGTTAAGCCACTCCAGCCCATTAACTGTAAACTATAAAGTTGCTTGTTTGAGTAGGACTCAGAGGAAAAGAGGGTCTGCAGAAAGTCCAGGCCATGACAGATGCCCTGACCTGTGGGCTTCATGATGCAGTAGTTAATAGATGTTATCGGGGTTGATGGAGATGCTATATGGAGCTTCTGAAAAGTCCCAGTGAGGGAATAACAGTGCAGACCTTAGGATTTGGGAGTAAGGTCATGCCTTCTTCTACCAACCACCATTCTTTTTTCTTTTTTTTTTTTAAGATTTTATTTATTTATTGGACAGACAGAGATCACAAGCAGGCAGAGAGGCAGGCAGAGAGAGAGGAAGGGAAGCAGGCTCCCCACTGAGTAGAAAGCCCAATGCGGGGCTCGATCCCAGGACCCTGGGACCATGACCTAAGCCGAAGGCAGAGGTGAGCCACCCAGCCGCCCCCCAATGACCATTCCTGATGGAAAAAGAGGTTTTCTTTTTGGCTCTGATAGAAACTGAACATTGTTCCATGGGGCCAGATATGTATATGAATAGTGTCCCCCAAAATCTATGTCCACCCTGAAACCTCAGAATATGACTTTATTTGGAAATAGAGTCATTGCTGATGTAATTTGTTAAGATGAGTTTATACCGGAGCATGGTGTACCCTTAGCCCAATATGACTGGTGTCCTTGTAAGAGGAAAAGAGACACAAGGACTGATGCATGGGGAGAATGTGACAACAGAGATGGAAATTAGATCATGCATTTAGTTTACAAGCCAAGGATTGTCGGCAACACCAGACACTAAGAAAAAGGCATAGAATACCTTCTTCCTTAGAGTTTTCAGATAGAGCATGACTCTACCAGCACCTCGATTTGGAACTGCTAACCTCCGGGCTCTGAGACAATAAATTTCTGTTGTAACTAGGCCACCTAGTGTGTGGGTGTGTTTTTTGTTTTTTGGTTTTTTTTTTTAACCACAGCTCTAAAAAACCAATACTATAGGCAACCGCACGATCTGTTACATACCTTGAACTGGGTATTATATGATCACCGAACCATAAACCTGAGTGTGGACAGCAGCACGTCACTGTAAAATGGAACTGTTACCTGTGAGACACATCTGGCTCCAGCACGTCTAGAGGGCACCATAGAATGCGTGTGTCTCAGACTCTCATTCTATCGGCTCACTGCTGTCTTTTCCTCGTCCCATACCTGCAGCTTCATGGGAAATTTTCTGACTCATTAGAGGAAAAACTTGGGCCTGGTGCAAAGATCAATTCCTGTTATGCCCGCACACTTGGAAGGAACAGCTACTGTACTAAAGCCCACTCATCAGTGAAGGAAAACCTTCCAGTCTGCAGACTTTGGAGTGGTATATACAATTATTTGCTTTGTGTCAAAGGAGAGATGGTCTGGGCTGCAGATCTAAGGTGATTTATGGACAAATGAACAGGTGGGTCGGCTGGAGCGAGACTGGCACAGAACAAAATTAGAAAATTGATTACAAGAAAATCTGAAGGAAGGCGACATAGATGGATTCTTTGGAAAAGCAACAGAGTGCAAATGTGTTTGTTTTCCACCAAATGCCTACCAGAGGTCATAGCTGGTAGGGAAGTTTCTCAGTAGCCAAGTAGATAAGATTAGTTTTCCTGTGGAACTAGTGAACCTCTTTCCCTTGCCATATGCTTGCTTAGTGATCTCTGTACAAAGTGATCAGGTGGCAGGAACGGAGGCTATGCATGAATTAGCAGTGCGGGCTCCCCCCACTAAGGCTGGCCTTGTTGACCACAGTGCTGATTACCCAATCTGGAAACAGCAGCAGCCAGCTCTGAGGTTTCTGATAGTTCCGACATAGCGTCTGATTAAGGGACACAATTTTTAGCAAAGGAAGTTGATAATCACTTCATAACCATGAAATCTGTTAGTCTTAAATATGCTTCATAGCTGCCCCAACCAACCAGTGAGATGTAATGCTGGAGTCCCAGTACCACATGAACTGGGAGACAACATCCTGAGACTGAAGTGTTGTCCTACAGAATTCAGTCTAAGCCTAAGCCAGAGAGAGACCAATAGACACTACTCTCTCCCCCAAGCACAACCGTGATGCACAAGTCTGGAAATCAGGGTTCATGATAGCAGCAGTTCTCCTCACTATCATGTCTAATTGCCACTGAATGAATTTCTGCTGAAAGTCCTTACAGCCTCGGTCTTTGCAGATTCAAAGGTCCATAGAAGAGGAATGTGTCTACCACATTGTGATACAACGAACTGGAAACTGATGCTGGCCATTGTGGGCTCCTCATGCTTCTGTAAAAAAGGGGCAAAAAAGAGGGTTTCTCTAACTGAGTGTTGCGATTGTCCCAATTCCAGAGGGCATCTGCATTGTTATTGTGAATGTGAAGAGTTATAATTGGAACCCAGGAGAGGATTTACTGGAATTCTTTAATATGTCTGCATTCAGTAGTCCTAAATTGAGTATTACAGCAGGACAAGACAAGATCAAGTCCTCAGGGTCTTCAGGAATGAGGGTTTGGGTCACCTACTGGGAAAAATCCATTCAGCTGAGATGCTAGCAGAGGGAAAGAACTTAGGGCTTATGGCCATAGCAGTTGTGCGTCCTAAGATTTCTTCCCCCACTTGTGTCCTCCAGGTACTTTTTATGAAGAGCACAAGCCTAGCTAACATTTTAGGTCTCAGAAGAGTCTTGCTGAATTGACATCACCCCATACACTCACAGTAGCTTGCGGGATACCTGATTCATTTGTCCATATTGAAAGGAGATTTAGACTACTGGGCAGGGAAAGCTGCACGTTGAGGTTGTAAAATTCTCATTAAAAAACAAGCTAACATAATAACAAGGAAACTGCTAATTTCTGAGAAACCAAGGAATTATATGGGGAATGATGGGCAATCACAGCATAATCTATATATGTTCCATTCACCTGGTCACAATAATGTAAATACTGGGTATTGTCCAAACTAGAATTAGGTTTATACTCCATTAGGAACATGGAGGACAGGAGGTGTATGTGAGTGTAAGAGAGGTGGAGAGAAGAACGAGAATAGAATTCAATGCTCATCTTCCATGGTGCCAAGTCTATAGACAATGCCCAAGATGCTGAAATCAGGAAACGTATTATTTAAAGATATGAAGGTAAATGCAAATTAAATATAGCTATACATATTCCAGCTTGATACCTTTGGGGAGGAAGAATAACAAGAAATAATATTTCTGGAGATTTGAGTTTTCTTTTCATTTTGCTTTAAAAAAACAAAGGACATCAAGAAGGAAATAAAGGTATCTTCAGATTGCAAGGTGATTTGGGTGGTTACCTGCATGTTCAATGAGTCGGACATCCTGAATAAATCACACACAGTTGGAGCAACAGAGTGCATTTCATAGTAATCCTTTGGCTTAGTCTTTACTGATGCCTGACACTTGCAAATTTTCAAGTTAGCCTAACGGTATTCACTTCCAAGATATCATTTTTAATTTACTAAGTGTTAGTAGGTTGGCATATATTTTGGTATAATAATAAAAGAGAAGTTAAAATTAATGGTAAGATTTATTATCAATATTAATTTCTAACTGTAAATTCTTTTCAAATAAAGATCTAAGTGGTTAGATTGTCTTAGACTTGAAGTTAGGACTTATTTATTAATTTTTTATCTTTAGTTCCTGACAAACAGTAGGTAAGCAAATAAGTATTTTTGTATGTCTATGGGGATCAGGATTTTCAGAATATAATGAGTAAGTATTTTTACTGATGTCCAACAGTTTAAAATTTGTTGTTGTTTTATTTCTTTGAGGGTCTGGATCTTATCTTTAACTATTACCATGACTTTTTTTCCCCTAAAACTATTTCTAGATTGTCCCATTTCATCAACTTTGAGTAGCAAAGTCAATAGAACATGTCATCTGCACTTTTTAAAAAAAGATTTTTATTTATTTATTTGAGAGAGAGAGAGACCGTGAGTTGGGGGAGGGGCAAAGAGAGAAGGAGAGAGAGAGAATCTCTAGCAGACTCTGTGCTGAGCACTGAGCCCCATGTGGGGCTCAATCTCATGACCTTGAGATCATGACCTGAGCTGAAATTAAGAGTCAGACACTTAGCTGACTGAGCCATCCAAGTGCCCCAATCTATTTATATTTTAGCATCATTTTAGGGAACTGAGTTCCAAAAGCTGCAGTTTGTAAAGTAGAACATTTTTATTTCTGTTTCCCTCCTTCAAAATAAATGGTCTTTACAATGATTTCTTCACATGCAAGTTGTTATCAAGTAGTAACTCGGACACAATGATTCTCAACGGCAATAATTGAGACCGTATGTGAAAAGATACCAAAAATGAGAGAGGAGCAAGCTAACCAAGAAAAACCGACAAACAGATAAAAGCAATCAAAGCGAACCATTGCAATGCCCGAAAATACAGAAAGAGGGACAGAAAAGGGCACAGTGGGAGTGACATGAGAGATTTGTTTCCTGGAATTGTCTTACAGAAGATTAACTTAGTGAAGAATGTCAGACTTTCTGCTGCAGTGGCAAATTGGAGGAGACGGGAAACAGAGAAAGAAATAGGAGTGGAGTTGGTGTCTGGACAAAATGGACGAAGGACAAAGTGAAAGAAATAAGTACACATAGAAAAAGGTCCTATTTTTGTTTAAAGACAATATTGCTCTCCTGTCACTCAGGCTGGATACTTGTGATTTATTGATTCCTCTCTTTCAGCCTCTGCATTCAATCAATTGCTTAGTCATTGTGGCTTTTACTTATAAAATGTCTTTCTTAATCCACTTCTTTTCCTTGCCCCTAAGTTCATCTTAATGCAGATATCAATTTCTTCCTACCTAGACCCTTACGATGATATTCTTGCTATTGATTTCATACCCCTCTGCTATGGACAGACTCATGTTTCCTCGAAATTCCTATGATGAAGCCCTAACTCCTGTGACCGTATTTTGGAAATAAGATGTTTGAAGAGCAAATGAGGGTTAAATGAGGTCATAAGGGGGTTGGGTCCCTAATCCAATATGATTGGTGTCCTTATAAGAAGAGGAGGAGGGGCACCTGGGTGGACCTGTGTCTCAGTTCCTTCAGTTGAAGGTCGGCCTTTGGCTCAGGTCATGATCTCAAGGTCCGGGGATGGAGTCCTGCATGCAGGACCCCTTGCTCAGCGGGGTGTCTGCTTCTCCTCCTCCCTCTGCCCCTCCTTCCCCACTCATGTGCTCTCTCTCCGAATAATAAAATCTTAAAAAAAAAAAAAAAAAAAAAAGAGGAGGAGGAGGAGAATCACAGCAGAGATGAGTGTGCATGTGAGGATGCCCTGAGAAAGTAGCAGTTTGCAGGGTGAGGAAAGAGGTGTCGGTAGAAACCAATCTTGATCTTAGACTCCCAGACTCCAGAATTATGAGAAAATACATGTCTGTCATGTAAGGCACCCAGTCCGTGTTGTTTTGTTATGGCAGCTCTAGCAGACTAATATGTCCTCACAGTGAAAGTGGAAAAAACTTTTTAAAATGCTACACTTACTGTTACTCTCTTCCTTGCAAATTGTTAATGACTCCCTATAGAGATGTCTCACCCTGGTCCTTAAGGGTATCCTTTTTAGATTTGTGTTTTGCCATTCCCATGTTTCAAAAAAAATAGGACTCGTCATCATTTCTACACATCCCAAATAATGTTCTGTTTCCATGACTTTCCTACTCTGTGCTTCTCTGTCTGGGAATGCACATCCTTTCTCCAATGTCAGTAACCATCAGGAGTAGCAGGAGCCCCATCTGAAGAAGTCCCAGGGAGCCACCTCCAATATACTGACCGGAATGAATACATCATCAGAAAGTCACTGGGACAGCCACATAAACTACTGTGGGAGGCTGTAGAAGACCCAGAAAGAAAAAAAATACCCTCTAATCTCTATTATTGACCTTCAGGTCCTGTTGGCATTTGAGTCTGTGAGAGAGATAAGCCTCTAGGTGCATCGTTTCAGGGTCTTACCTGGATTCCAGCCACGTAAACTGCTCTACCCATTACTTGGGTTTCATGCAGCTTCCATCTCTGAGATCAGCTCTAGCCTAAGAGAGGTTTTCTGTCTCCCCAGCTTCAGTGTGGATATTTTAGTGAAGTGTTAGTGCCTTGGTTCTCTGTAACTAGATCCCTCTCCGAACCAGTAAGTTGCTGCCTTCTTCCACAATTATCAAATTACTGCCTTCTTCCACAATTATCAAATTATCAAATTTAAAGTAATTATCAAATTACTGATCACAAATTACAAATTACCAAACCCCACCAGAGTCCATATTGTCGTGATACATGCTTCTAGGTATCCCTGACGCTACTCTGCCTAGATCCGTGTTGATCATCTATTAGAGATCTGCCAGTCTTTGTTTCTCTGTCATCTTGCATCACCTTGGTTGACTCTGGATCTTATCCTGAGTTTAGGAACATTATTCTATCCAACTGGATTGGTCCATAATTTCACTTGTTATTTGTCCTGTGGGAATGACCCAGTTCCACTTTTAGACCTGTTGGAACTCAAATGCTGTTTTCATGGAATCCTTGAGAAACACTCAGCCAATCTTCATGTCCTAAATGATTTTTCTCTCTCTTATGTGTCCTGTTCAGTCTGTCAATAAATCCTATAATCTTTCACTTCCAAATATATTCAGAATCTAATTACTCACTTCCAATAATATTCAGAATCTAATTACTTCTCAGCACCTGCACCATCACTACCATAGTCCAATCCACTCACAGTCATTTCCCACTGGTGTTATTGCAATGACCTCCTGCTTTTCTTGTTTCTGTCTTTGATAATTGAGGCTACTATCAATGTATTAGTCAGAGTTTTCTTAAAATTCAAGTTATGTTGTATCATTCTTGTGTGCAGGACTCTCCAATGGATTCTCATATCACCCAGATTAAGAGCAAAGTCGCTGCAGTGACCCGCTAAGACTAAAGGATCTGTCTTCCCCTACTAACTGCTGTTTTTCTGACCTCATCTCTTATGGTTATCCCCCTCACTCACTGAGCTCTTGCTGCTCCAGCTTCCAGCTTCCTTCTTAGTTCTCAGATGAAACAGGAAGTTTTCAACCTCAGGGCCTTTGCATTTGCTCTTTGCTTTCCCCACAATACTTTCTCCAGATATGCTTACTGCTTCCTCATTTACTTCCTTCAGTACTTTTTGCAAAAGTTACAGTCTCAGTGCTATCTTCTCTGGCCACAGGATCTAATATTTCAGCCATTTACTGGACATATCTTTTGTCTTTTCTCCATTTTATTTTTTTTCTACTTAGCAGCTCTCACTATCCACTGTAGTATATATTTGTATGTGTATTATTTATTGTCTGCTTTCCTTTCTAGAAAATAAACTTCATGAATGCAAGAATGTTTTCTGTTTTGCTTACTGTTCTAATCAACACAAAGAATATTGTGTGGAGTGTACCTAGTAGGTATGCGGTAAACACTGAATGAATGAATAAATGAATGAATGTCTGCTTGGATTTTGAGTCCTACCTTTTCTGATCTAGCCTGTCATTCCATGCTTGTGTCCTTGTCATGACGTATGAAGGCTAGAGGAGACTCTGAGGACCTGGATGTTCAGTATAAGGCCTTGGTGATCTGAATCACTCTAAACTAGCTCTAGATGAAGATGGGAACAGAGTTCACTGGCTCTATAACCACAACAGCAGTCACACTGCTAGTCATTCTAGGACACATTGCAGCTCTGTGGTTGAGGAGGTAAAATCCATTTTTTATATCCACTTCAGGATCTGTTGGTTTCCATATTTATCTTAGAACATAGAGGAATCCCAAATATGTGCTCAAAACATTCAGCAGGAAATAAATAAAATCTTAAAAAAAAAAAAATTAAAAGGGACGCCTGGGTGGCTCAGTTGGTTGGACGACTGCCTTCGGCTCAGGTCATGATCCTGGAGACCCGGGATCGAGTCCCGCATCAGGCTCCCAGCTCCACGGGGAGTTTGCTTCTCCCTCTGACCTTCTCCTCGCTCATGCTCTCTCACTGCCTCTCTCTCAAATAAATAAATAAAATCTTAAAAAAAAAAAAAACATTCAGCAGGGAAAATAATTTGGAGTTTAACATATCCTAGTATCAAGAAATTCTTCTGGGGCACCTGCGTGGCTCAGTCTGTTAAGCATCTGCCTTCGGCTCAGGTCATGATCCCGGGGTCCTGGGATCAGACTCTGAGTCAGACTCCCTGCTCGGTGGGGAGCTGCTTCTCCCTCTCTTCCCTGATTGTGCTCTTTCTCACTCTCTCTCTCTCTCAAATAAATACATAAGTAAATAAATAAAATCTTAAAAAAAAAGAAATTCTTCTGGTTAATCTAAATATCTTGTATTAATAAAAAATTCATTTTCTCTTATTCTATGCTCAGGAAAATAGGAATAGGGAATAAGAGGTCTCTGTCATCCACATGATAATTTTTTATGTGAAAAATATTTTTGTCTAGGAAGCATTCCTAGAAGTCAAGCAATTTGTCCCACCACTTAGCTAATCCCCTGTCTGTACCTGTTAATGTAGGTGATGACAGCAAGTATGGTTAATTAAGATGAAGAGTTGGTTCTCACTTCTAGGCTTGGGGTAAGAAGGTTCTCGTATACATATAATGTGATACTGTAAGTATTGCTAAGAAGTTTTGTCTGCTTTTTGGAGTACAAGGGGCTGCCCTAAATATCTTAAGGATCCTTAGTAAGATTCATGAGTAAAATAACTCTGGACTGTAGGAAACATTGATTTATTACCCCTTTCC
>PISX010013954.1:0-54745 GCA_004024625.1 Mellivora capensis | reverse complement strand
GAGAAGGTCAGAGGGAGAAGCAGACTCCCCGTGGAGCTGGGAGCCTGATGCGGGACTCGATCCCAGGTCTCCAGGATCATGACCTGAGCCGAAGGCCGTCGTCCAACCAACTGAGCCACCCAGGCGTCCCTAAATAAATAAAATCTTTAAAAAAAAAAAAAAGAGTGGGAGATGAATTGGACTAGGGAAATACAGCATAATAGCTCATACTAACCATGAATCTAAAATCATGCATGTAAACCAAACAGCATGTCATCTGTGTGTATGTAGTGGTGGCCATGTTTCAAGCCATGTTCAACTGCATGAGTTTTGTGACCAGGTGAGGTTTTATTTTAACAAAGGTTCAGTGGTTTCACAGAATAGCATGAAGTAAGATTGTCAAGCAAGGAGGAGACTATAATAACTAAGTCATTGAGTTTATGCTGGATAAATAAGAAAAAGAGGGGGACCTACAGTTGGGCTACTAGAGGTGATGAACTGGAAGACAGAATAGCATTGTCGGAGAATGAGGTATTTGACAATGGGATTATAGAGGGCATACAGTTATTAAGACAATGTCTACAACATAGCATAAAAGTGAGTGTCTGAGGAAGAGGGGATAACAGTAACACAGAAGCAGAGAAGATCACGAACAGGAGGTAAGGTGTTGGTAGAACACCTAAATTAATTTTGAAATCTTCAAAATGATGACCTAGGTAGTGAGAGTAACCCTGAGTCATGAGCCAAAATCTTTAAGAAATGAAGAGGAATGACTAAAACTGGGAAGGAATACATGTAAGGGTAAGTAGATGACGTGTAACAAGGCAGGAAGGTAGTAAAGTTTGATGACACAAGTTATGCAAATGACTTTAAGGGACAAAGGAGAGAGAATCTTTGGAAGTTTGTTGCAAAGAGTAGCAAAGGAAAAACCTTCCCACCTCTGAATGCAGAGATACAAGAGAGGCAGAGAGAAACGTCTACCTCTTAAGAGTGATATAGGAGGGATGCCTGGGTAGCTCAGTGGGTTAAGATCCAGTCATGATCTCAGGGTCCTGGGATAGAGCCCCTGAGTTGGGCTCCCTGCTCAGCAGGGAGCCTGCTTCTCCCTCCCACTTGTGCTCTCTCCCAATCTGTCTTAAATAAATACAAATCTTAAAAAAAAGAAAAATAAAGAGTGATATAGGAAAGCAGTGTCTCAAAAAACACAGGTTTCAAGAGAGCAGAGCAAAAATGTGAGGGAATTTCACAGAAGAGGAAGATATATGCAATGACTTACAAAAGCACAGTGAGAATGGTTCAAGCCATCTTCAGAGCTCTCCAGGGATTAGAGTCTGTTGGATGAGTGATAACATGGTGGTCTCATACAAGCAAGAATAATGGGCATGGTAAGACTGGTCCTGAAATTTATAAGGCTATAAGGGGACATGCCCTTGGGGGAGTATGTGCAGAGTATTAGAGATCCCCATTTTTTTTGGTTTGGTTTTGTTTTGATTTTGTTTTTATAATTGACCTTTTTAATCATCATTAAATAGAAAGAATATTACCGCAGTTTGAGCTATACAGAATTGAGCCAAAATTGTTCCAGGATTACAAATCTGGAAAATTAAGCCTCCTACTAATGAGGATATGGGCTTCTCTGATCTCATTCAGCAGAGTCCTGTCCCAGTTTATAACATTCTAGAATCTGCTTTAAAAAAAATAAATTGTATTTTTAGTGCTATCATCTCTAAGTTAAAAAGATTGAGATCAAAAAGAGGAAAAATATTTATTTTCAGATCAGTCACCTGCTGCTTCCAATTTAGATTTTGGGTAAACTATCAGAAGTGAAAACAGCAGAGTGAAATGTACTGGGTTCTAACGTCCCTAATTAACAGCAGTCAGTTCACAGCAACCTTACTAGGGGTCTCCTTCTCCTCATTGAGCTGACCAGGGGAGACCTTGAAGGCAAAATGTGTGAGCCCTGTTAAAGAAAACCTCAAACAACAGATAAGCACTGAAGTCTTTGAAGAAACTGTGAACACCCTCTGGGGAGAAAATTAGACTTGTGAACTTAAAAAAATGGCACACAAACATTTTAACACAGAACCGAAGACAGAGGTCAACAGAGATATTCCAGCCGAAGATTGCCTGTTGAGGAAGAAATTAGTTTTGAACATCAAAAATAAATGAACAAAGCAAGCAGAAAACAACATTAGAGTTCTTTCCTCACAGGAAAAAAAAAAACAAAAAACACCCTCAACCCTCCCCACAAACAAACACACTACTTGAGCTCTATTACTGGAAAAGTAAATATCTTTCCAAATAAGAAAATCTAATTCTAGGAAACCAATTGGAAGCATTATTTTTATAAGCACCTTTCTCTATTCTTGCTACTTCAATAAAGCAGATAATTTGACTCACCTTATTCTTACATTAGCTTTATTCTTATTTTTTTTCTGCAATTTATTCTCTTATGTGAATTTATCATTTGGTCATTCTATTTTTAGCATTAAATAGAAATGTAAAAGCCTTCAGACTAAGCACAAATTATGCCACTTTTTCCTTATAATGAAGGTCTTCAGGTTTCGAGCCAGCTGCCACCACAGACCTCCAGAGGATGCTGATAGAGGGGACATTCAAACCAAGCACTCCCTTCTTATTGCTACTAGGCTTTTTCCAACCCCTGTGCCAATCCCTTTTGTGTTATTGCTCTATAAGTCAGGAAAATCATCTTTGCCTAAACTGTAGCGATGGTCTCCAAGTGTTCTTGCTTGAGGACTCTATTAAAGAAGTTTGAGAAACAGGTGTTCTCTCTCCTTGTCCCAACCTAGGCTTGCCTGGTTTGTTTAGGGCAAGCTTGGGACAGTGGGGCGCATTTAGCTCTCTCAGTCATGTGTTGCTTCAAAGGGAGAGAGGCAAAATCATCACCGTGAAAGAAGTCATTGGAGACAAGAGTGAGGACAAGGCCATAGAGAGGGCAGAGAATAAGAGATTTACACTTTGCTCTTGTCACCTCCTAATTCCTGGGATTGGATTCTTTGTCCTTGCCAATTCCCCCTGAGAGAATGAGGGACAGCACAAGTGAAGGGAAGCTTAAGCTCCCCTCAAGTTTGGAGTTTGCTGCTACAGAACTAGCATACTGTTTAACCAAACCAGACTTTCTGTTCTGTTGCTACCCAGCAACAAACTCTGTCCCCCAGATCAAGTCACTGACCCTCTCCATCAAAATCATGTGGATGACAGTAGTACTTAACTCATTATTTCTTGGTGAGCCTTCAAAGAAATGTACACATCCTCTACACTATGCCTGGTACACTGTAGATGCTCATTCAGTCCCAGTAGTCAATGCAGTGCTTGCCTTTTCCTACTGACATTTTACTCATGTTTCAAGCCCCATCAAAAGATAGCTTTTCTTTACAACAGCTCTTCTCACCCTCTTCCTCTAGATGAGAGTTAATCAACTCCATCTAGGTAAATTAGCAGCACTTTATGGCTTTGTTGTAGCAGTGATTCCCAAACCTTGCTAATCCTGATTATGGCCAGGGAAGTGTGTTATAAAAGGCAGGTTTTAATTTTTAAACATGTCTACTTTTATTCAGTAGATCTTTGATAACCTGTCACATTTAGAAGATCCTGATAAGATAATCTGCAATATCCTATTCAATTCTAAATCATATAAAATTTCCTAGTATTTTGAATGTCTCCTTGTGTTCCCAGTTTACTCTTATGCATTAGCATTGGTGGGGGTGGGAGCATAACACAGATTGAAGAGAGAATGGGTGGGGCCTAAAGGAAAGGCGTTTCAGTTTGAGGGATTTTTTTTTTCCCAGGGGGAAGGAGGAGGTCTTAATACATACAATGACCATGTGGGCAAAAATAAGCTGAAGTTATAAATTTTAGAGCACTTACTAGAAATCAAGATGTTAGGAATTTTCTTTCCCCCTTGAAAATTATCTTAAAACTAAACATGGATTTAAACATAAAGATGATTTCACAAAGTTCTTCCTGGAGGAAGCCAACACATAATTTTCAATTTTGTTCCTCTTCCTTACTCATTTTTATTTCAATGACCGATGCCCTGAGCTTATTTTTGATTATATGTTACCTTCTATATCATATTTCAAAAAGTTTCTTTTTATGACCTCCTGAAATATTGCAGGGCAGATTGAAACATGTCCCAAGCAGGCACTGAAATTTTAATGCATTTTTATGGGAACTAGTCACAGCCCCTTCAATACAACATTTATTTGTCCAGAAGGATGTTAGTGGAATATCCTTCTATTTATAACTTGGTAAGCAAATTGTTCCCATACCCCGAACAATTGTAGAACAATTTGCATTTTTCAATTTATTTCATTAGTTTATCAATGTCTTGTAAGTATTATAAAATGCATGTGGTGCATCTGAATAAACCCATAATATTAGCTAATCTAATAACCACAATGATGTCCAAGTGGACTCTTTTAATTAATGTGAGTCTTTTCTGAAGTTCAAAACAATGTTGTTATTGCCATTCCATTAATGTCTATCTTGACACAGATCAAATAAAAATTCTTGCCACCAGTGTTATCATTCTAATCCCACTGTTTATTGTAGCACACAGCACAAAGTAGACAAGAAACGTATGTTGAATCAATATATAGCAACTATTTTTTTTCTCTTTTATGAAGGACAGTTACGATGAGGTTCTAGCACTACCTTGTTTTTTTAAGTATAGAAGCAAATGAAGTCATTAATTTTCAATATGTGCAAAGTGAAATGGAGAAACATAAGAACTCCATAGCTCCAAATCCCCAGTCCAATGCAATGAAGTGAGATTTATATGAGTAAACTGGATAATTAACTTATTTAACCACATGACTTTATATAGATAGATAATCTGAGATTTAGGGACATGTGTATTGATTACTGCTTCACTTGATAAAGGATATAATTGTTCTTGTCATTTCTTAATTATAACAAATCACACTCATACGATTGAGTGTTTCCCTCCTATTCTGCTTCTTTTCAATGTAGTTTCCACTTACTTCAGATACTTGATGTTTAAAATTCCAAATTTAAATACTTGAGATTGCTCCCTGGTGGACTGAAAGTGCCTCAAAGTTTCTACGTTGGAAACTTCCATTCTATTTTCCTGAAACTTTCATCTAATTTTATTGTGTAGAACAAGTGTCAGCAAATCCACAAGCCAAATCTAGCTGTCGCTGTTTTTATGTGGCCCCCCAACCATGACTGTTTCTTAAATGTTGGGGAAAAAAAAAATCAAAGGGTGTGGCAAGTGAAAATCACTGGAAATTCAGATTTCTGTGTCCCTTACTCAAGTTTTATGGGAACACAGTTCTGCATTGTCTTTGACCACTTACACACCACAGTGAGAGTGGAGCAGTTGGGATAGAGACCACGTGACCTAAAAAGCCTAAAATATTTACTATTTAACCTCTTTACTATTTATTTATTACTACTATTTAACAGAAAGGGTTTTCCTACTCCTGGTACAGAGGATCTATCTCTACTTTCTCTCTGACAACAATTATTTACTACCAATGTCTTCTTTAGTAGATGCTTTTTTCCCCCCTTCAAATTGATGTCTTTGGGGCATGCTCAATAAGATTAGAATGTGGGTCACACTGGTACAAATATGACTCTCCTGTGTTCGCATCTTAACATTTAAGAAAAATTCTAAACAAATTTTCTCAGAAAACACAACCTGTTTCTTTGTGGCCAATTTTTATAGCACCAAATACAGAACCAATTTCTAGCCTACTGCTCTCAGCAGCAGTCTGTCAAGTGCTTCAGGACATTATGCCATAATTGATTTAAATTTTTTGACAACTAAAATGATATGTGATTATAAACCCACCACTGAAATATCATTGCAATTATTATCCTAAGCCAAATATATTACTGAAGAATGTTCAGTGGACTTGCTGGGTGAACTGCATTGTTTTAACTTGTAAAAACAAACTAAATCCAGTTCTGTAATTCTCATGGTGGAAAAGAATAAAATTCTGGATGACTTCTTAAATCTTCATTTTCCTGACTGAACACCATGTGATGGTGTTTCACTTCCTCCCTTTGATGTCGATAAAATATAAAATGACTCATGGACTATAAACTTATAAAGTTTTCATAAGACTATTTTGAAGATATTTTAACTTTTTTCTGTAAAAAATTGCTCATATCAGTTTTCTAGTTCAAAAAATAATAAGGCATCTTAACTGGTGTTAGAAGACATAATATGACAAAGAAATGAGTCAGAAAAACATCGAAAACACAAAAGTTTAAATAGAACTCCTAGTTTAAATAGAATCAGAAAGAAAAAAAGAATTTCCAGTTGTTTCTTGAAACTGCTAGTTGTATTATTTTGCCTTTTCCTTGTTTTTCAAATTCCTTGGAGTCATGAAGAGTACTTCCTGGGTGAAAATTAATCAACTCAAACAGGGATTTAACTGGCCCATGTGTCTTGTTTCAACCAAAGGACTTCTTACTCTCAGCAAAAACTTGAAATTAACTTTGAGAGGCCTCACCCTTCTCCCAGAATCTTTTAAGCTCTCTATTCAGGAGAGACCCTAATATAGTTAATAGTTTCATATAAACTAAACATGGCATTTAAAATTAGTGGGACAAGAAATCTTACTGTAGTAACCATTTCTAAAAAATAAAAGAATAATAAGGTACCATACACCATACCCCAAAATGCATTTTTAAAAAATCTAAAGAATTATATTCATGGGTATGAGTCATAAATTAATTTTAAAAACAGGCAAATATTTATGTGATTTGGTGTGCAAATGAACTTTCCAAAGAATTTTTACAAATAAACAAATGCAAATAACCTAGACAAAAATGAACAAAGCAAATTATTGTTATTTTGTGTGCAGTGATACACATCAGATGGAACCATATAAAATGCAATTTTTAATAGTCAAATATATTTGATCATTAAACATTTCATATGGTTGATTCTAACACACTGATGGGAGAGGCTGTTCAAAATTTCTCTAGGGATGGGTGAAAATAAGAGTCTCATGTCATGTACACTTAGTTTCATTTACATATTGGTTTTATATATTTTTATATATTTTGAGGAAAATTAAGGAAAAGCTTAAAAATGCTTCTGTCCATACGATGTCTAAAAATTAGACATTAGAAAGGTCTAAAAGCTCAGCAACAATATAATGGCTAGATAAACAATAAACTATCTTTACAGTAGAAGTCTAGGCAGCCAATAAAATCAGCAGGAGAAAATATGATATTAGACCACCAGGAGGTGCTGGGAGGGGGGTAGAATATGTCTCCCTTTTTCTCCTCATTAAACCATCCTCCATATTCTCCCCTCCTAGTTACTCCTGTTCTAATACCATCTCGCTTCAACTTGTGGGATACCATCTTCCTAATATTGCCTCTATTTGTCCAGTGACAACCAAATAATAGAAGCTGGCAAAACAGGGTAATCAACCCCAAAATGGTTCACATGGATCAGACAGCAAAACGGCAAAACAGTTTCATAATTGCAGAGAAGAAAGAAGAAGGAGAAGGAGAAGGAGAAGGAGAAGGAGAGGAAGAGGAAGAGGAAGAGGAAGAGGAAGAGGAAGAAGAAGAAGAAGAAGAAGAAGAAGGAGAAGAAAGGAGTCTGTGATGTGAAGAGTATCTGGTGATGGTGAGATCAGTAATCCTGGATCAGGAAAGAATGGTCAGAAAGGACCACAGAGATAGTGGAGGTTGCAGCTGATGGGAAATAGGGGTCCTCAGCCTGAGATGAGCTCTACATGGAGTAAGTAATAAAGATAAATCTTTGCAACCAGAGGGCAGGGCAGGGCAGAAACCACTTGTAGCCACTAGAAGTTTATCCAAATGTTCCTTGCCCATGTGAACATACGTTTTTATATTATGATGTTAACTTACTTTAGAATATTATCTAGAAATATTTCACACTATTCAATATTTTTCTTCCTGTGCCTAATATGCTAGGCCATAGAAAGGCTTTATAAGTTTTATTTGCCCTTCAAGTCAAGTAATTTTTAAGCATTTGAATCTTTATTTTAAAAAATAGACATGGAACATTGATCAATAATAAAGTATAATAATAGTATAATAATAGTCATAATAGTAGTAAAAACAGTGATAAAACAAAATTTGTAATCAGTTAAGGTTATATGTTAGTTATAGTCAGTTAAGAAGGTTATATGACATAATGATAATCTTGGCAATTAAATATTATGGTTTTCTATTTAGGGTAGGAGATTTTTTTTTAAGATTTTATTTATTTATTTGACAGAAATCACAAGTAGGCAGAGACGCAGTCAGAGAGGGAGGGGGAAGTAGGCTCCCTGCTGAACAGAGAGCCGGATGCAGGGCTTGATCCCAGGACCCTGAGATCATGACCTGAGCTAAAGGCAAAAGGCTTAACCCACTAAGCCACCCAGATGCCCCTAGGGAAGAGATTTTGAAGACTGAAAAAAATCCTATCCTTCTTTTATATTCATCCATACTTGAATCACAACAAAGGATATAATAAAATTTCACTCAAGTAAGGAAATGCTTTTTTCTCTAATAATATCATGGAATGTCCTTAATAAACAAATATATGCCACACAGTAATATGGCTATAGTCTCATACCCACCATCAATATAACATTAGAAGGGGATAAATACCAGAGTTAAGAAAAATATGATCCTTTTAAGACAAAATTAAGTGAGAAAAATTGTCAGAATCCTTGTAAAATGACCTTAAAGTCCTACTTCACTTGCAACATTTCAGGTGAAAACAAAATTGAAGTTTTCTTCAATTCTTAGGTATTCAAGAAGCACTGATTAAAATACCCAGTGGTACCCTTCTATCTGTTCCCCCCAAACACACACACACATACACACACACACACACACACAATGTGGAACTAGAAGACCCTTCTCTGTCTGACCTACAACTCCTATGGAGTCTTTTCTTCTGGAAGATGAAGAAAATGGCCTCAAAAATTACACATGGAGCTGAAGGATGTCAAAGAATAACTGTACCAGATGGAGCTAAACAGACAAGACAGGCTTTATTCAGGACTATTGCAATAAGGAAGAAAAATTGAACTCAAGTCTGAAACAAAAGGCAGGAGATATTTTAAGAACCAGGGTGAGATAGTGGAAAAGTACTAGAGGACATCAGGGCAAGACTGGTGAATGTGATTAGATCACCCATGCTTGTTAACTGGTGCTTTCTGGAATTCAGCTTCTACTCTCCCACACAGATTGGGAGATGGGACACTTTTCTTGATGGATGCATTCCATAGGGATGGTCCACAGGTCCTCCAGAAAGATAATCCAGGATTGTAGAAGACTGACATGTCAAAGGAGTAGTGAAAGAATTTACAAATTACAAGTTTTCTAAAGTAAATGTTCTAAGAAAAGGGAGGTCAAGGGCCTATAGTCAGGAAGAAATCAATCCAAAGTTCAATCAGGCTGACAGGAATGCTAAGGAGTTCTTGATTAGCTGCCCTGTGTGACCTACCAGCACATGGATGCTCAGCCTGGCAATTCACTGAGGTGGAGAAATTATCTAGTAGAAGACAAGCAAACCTAGAGTCAGAGGTGATATAATCTTGCATGGTAAAATGATTCCTAACTCCTCTTTTTTTTTTTCCCCCTTTTCTTTAAGACAGAGAGCATGTGGGAGTGGGCAGGGGTAGGGGTGGGGCCATAGGGAGAGAGAGAAAGAGAATCTTAAGCAGGTTCCATGCCCAGGGCAGAGCCTTCATGGGGCTCAATCTCATGACACTGAGATCATGACCTGAGCTGAAATCAAGAGTTGGACACTTAACTGAATGAGCCATTCAGGCACCCCAATTCTTAACTCCTTCTGAAGGCTACTCTATACTTGCTATGAAGCAAGGTCAGGAGTCAGATTTAACCTGAGTCCATACCAAATACCAACAATGAATGATGACATTGTTAAGTGTTCAGGAGAAACCAAGACTGTGTGATGGCTCTGGTCTCATAAGCACCATCAAAATACATTTTATTTTGTTTTCCTGACTCAGTGGCGCCAAGTAGAGACATTAGAAGCCAAGTTATTATTCCTTTTGTTTTTTTTTCTGATTAACCATAGAAAACACGTAAAACAATTTTCTTTACTTACTTGGACTTTGACTTCAGATTCTTTTTTTTTTTTAAGATTTTATTTATTTATTTGACAGAGAGAGATCACAGTAGACAGAGAGACAGGCAGAGAGAGAGAGAGGGAAGCAGGCTCCCTGCTGAGCAGAGAGCCCGATGTGGGACTCGATCCCAAGACCCTGAGATCATGACCTGAGCCGAAGGCAGCAGCTTAACCCACTGAGCCACCCAGGCGCCCCTTGACTTCAGATTCTTTCAATGACTCTAATGAACAGTCATGAAATGTTTTTTCTGCACTTAAGCTTTTATTGAGAATTTTGCCTACTTGTACATACAAGGTCCCACTTCATAAATGTATAAGTACTTGGTGCCAGGAAAATCTGTCTCCTGAGGAATTTGTTTTCTATTTTCTGGCAAGGAGAATTTTCTGGTGTAGAAACAGCAATATGCCTAAATTAAGTTAAACTTGCTGTCTCTGGAGCCAGATTCATGGGTCAGAATCCCAGTGGTAACACTTATGACTGTGTATCCTATAGCAAGTTACTTCACCATTCTGTGTCTGTTTCCTCCTATTTAAAATAAGATCTTTAGTAAAATTTACCGAATAGGGCTATTATGACAATCATGTGAATTAATGCATGCAAATCTTTGAACATGGTAAGATCTGAAAAATGATACATAGCATATCATTCTCTTTCTCTCTCATTCCCTTCTTTTATTCCTCTTCCTCCCTCCCTTTCTCCTATCTCTCTTCCTTTTTAATCTAGCTAGAAGGAAATTCAGTGCTTAGTACAGCAACTATGTAGTCTCTTATGTAAACTGCTTAAAACAGTGCCTGACTCCTACTAAATGCTAAGTGAGTGTTGTTATTTTTTTTTTCATCCCTAGAACTCGTATTTCCTATTTGGAGTTGGGGTTTATTGCCATATCTTACCTGTCCATATTCATTGGTTCCTCAAGCATGCTATGTTCAAAATAAAATATAAAATAGACTATGGTAGAAAATAATGTTCCATGGATTAGAATTCACAAATATCTGCATAAGGTACTCTAAGAGGAAATAAAACTCAGAGGCCCTTTGGAAGTCCGTACGTTGGAAGACAGCTTGAGAAGAATAAACACAGTGCCACAGTACCATACATAAATGTTGAAGTTCTGCAGTATTTAAGGAAACAAGTTTTGGTAGTAAAACGATTTGTAAAAAGTTGATTATAAATCTTTGATAGTAGAATATGTGTCTATATGCTCAATTTTCTAAGTTACTTTGAATAAAATAAATACATGGTTGAAACTTATAAGAACACATGAAAAAAATTATGACAGAATAGTACGCTAAAGATACTGAATAAAACAGAGAAGCCGTAAAATCTAATTAGAGCCCTCCCAAGTAATTTGTTGTGAATTTTCAGGCAAGACACTTTCCCTCTTTCTACCTTATTTTTGTGTCAAACAATGATAACAACACCTGTCCTGCTTACCCAAAGGGATCTTGTGAAGATCAAGTGAGACAATGAATTTGAAAACTTTGCTAAAACAACATACAAACATATGCAGTGTACTAATGTACCTAGTATAATGAGAAGATTGCATTTTCAAAATGTTAGAAATTAGTTGCAGTATCTTAAACATCTACAACTTTAAAGAAAACAGATGGATAAGAATAGCTCTTAGATGCTAAATTCAGCATGCTGTGTTTTCTTATAGGTATGCCTGAAAGTTGTATCTCAAAAGAAACTGCAGAAATAAAATATTGAGTGCCCAAATAGCAAATAGATACAAAAGGGCTTGTTTATTGCCTAGCAAGCGAAGGAATAAAAAGATAAACCAAATAAAGCATGAATGTTTTCATCAGACTCATAACAACTACAGACAACAGCAAAGTTCAAAGATAACATTTACTATAGGGTTAAAAGCCTTTGGGTCTGTTTCTTGATATTACAAAGTAATTAACCTTAACCATTTCTGTCTTCCACATACTAATCCTTAATCACTTCCATATGTGTGTTTCTTTCTCATTGCTATAATGGCCTTTCCACTTTTAGTCCATGAGAAAGTTTATAAATGCTTTGGCTTCTACTCTCAGATGGAAAGATCTCTTACCTAATTGGCTATTTCTAAAGTAGCTCTTCATTACAACTGGTTCCTACATCTAATTTCCATTCCATCAGTTTCTCTTTTCCCAACAGCTCCATTTATGTTCTATAGACTTTATTAACTTATAATCATTTTTATGATACTAAGTGGTTATTACGCCTCTGTGTTGTTTTTAGAATTGGCAGTGTTCGATTTTCTAGGTAATGAACTGCTAGAATTATGAAAATCATTGAAATTTTTAATTATTAAATTACTGTAAGAAATTATTACAGCCACAAGAAAAAACACCAGTCAGTTATAAGGCACATTCTAAAGTCAAGGGTAAGAGGAAAAGGGCAATTGCTTGCTATATATATCTGAACGTCGGAAAACAACACAGCTATCAAAAAACAGATATCATCTTACATAAATTATAAAATCAGAATTTTTGGAAATTATGGTGGAAGGAAAAATGAAACAGACAAGATAATAGGGAACATTTCTGAAATATAATGAGGGGCTGGGAGGACCAGGTTAGAGAAGACCACTAAATTTTTGTATGTTCTACCACAGGATAAGCAAGTGTCATAATTCATGTCCTAAAGGAGAGGTTCTATGAAAGCCTGACAGCTTAAGAGGAACTTTTTATTCTATGATTAAACAGAAATAAATCTTAAAAAGGTTAGGAATTATTTTTTCATCAGCAACAATCATGTTGCCTCATGCATTTGAGCCATGACTTCACTATGATGAGATGGAAGTTAACACATATAAATAAAATTACACAATGTGGGGGCACCTGGGTGGCTCAGTTAGTTAAGTGGTTAAGTGTCTGCCTTCAGCTCAGGTATGGATCCCGGAATGGAGCTTGGAGCCTGGAGTCTCACCTTGGGTTTCCTGCTCAGCGGGGAGCCTTCTTCTCCCTCTGCCCCTCCCCAGCTTCTGTTTCTCTCTCAAATAAATAAAAAAATAATAAAATTTTTAAATTACACAATATGCTGCAGATCTGGGCAATAGATTTCTTTATTACCACATGACAACAGGAAATAAAACAAAATCAGGATTTTTCTTTTTTCTGGCAAAAATTGTGCAAGATGCATGCATGGGGAGCTGTGACAATGCTAGAAATATGAGCAGTAAACACTGAAAGAATAATGGGGACTCTGTGTCCTTTCAAAGTAATCCTGCCCTGAGACCCCTTTCTTACCCAGAAAATATAAATAAAGGTGAAAATGATTTCATAAAATTTAAGTAAGATTTCCTTACATATTTTCTCCAATAGAAAAACTTTAAAAAAAAATGGGTTGGGTGAAATATATGATCAATAAAAGAAAAGAATCTAGGTTGACTTTGGAACCTGTAAGTATGATGTGGATGATGACAATGAAGGAAATTGTAAAAGAGCTGGCATCAGGGGTGCCTGGGTGGTTCAGACCCTTAAGCATCTGACTCTTGATTTTGGCTCAGGTCATGAGTGTCTTGGGATCAAGCTCTGTGTCACCTGACTCCTTGTGCAGCAGAAATCTGCTGCAGATTCTCTCTTTCCCTCTGCGTCCTCACCTCCCCCCCCACCCCAGTCCCACTCTCTTTCTCTGTCTCTCAAATGAAGTGAATAAATCTTAAAAAAAAAAAAAATAGCTGGCACTTACTGAGTAGAAACTGAGTGCTTACTATATGCCAGGCAGGCCCTGTGTGAGCTGTGCTATTCTGCTATCCCTGTAAATATTGAGCATACATCCAGCCTAGGTTTTAAGTTAGGCCACTCTAACATTAACCTTCAAATTTGGTGAAAATCCATCTAAACATTTTTTGTTATTGTTGCAATGACAGATGGGCAGAATTATCTTTTTAGTCACATGGATATTATTTCCTATTTAAAAAAAAAAAAACAGCTAAAGTTGAAAAAAAAAAGTAAATAGATACTTACTTCTTCCTTATCATTTTAACTTTTAGTAAGCCAGGAACTTGGCTGTAATTCCACAGTGAGGTGTATTATCTCCCTTAGGTCACATGGGGCCTGTTTTTTGTTTTGTTTTGTTTCTTGGGTTTTTTGTTGTTGTTGTTGTTGTTGTTGTTGTTATTGTTGTTGTTTTCATTCTAATCTAATGGTCGTCTAGTGGCCTCCCTAAGCAGCTAACTATAGACAAAGTGAATTAGGCAATAGGGAAAACCCGGCTCATTAGGATCCAATGTGCTGTACTCAGAATTAAATTAAGAGTCTCACCTCATCAAACTCAAGAATCTGCCATAACAGACACTGATGAACAAAGGCCATTGTTTCACAATAGAAGATGGGTCTAACTTTTGGATTTGGAGTGTACACAATATAAGCTCCTATTTTGATGTTTCTTGCCAATTCACAAGGTCATCAGAGTTTTTCAAAGGTTACATTCCAGAGTTTCATATGGGTGTCCTGGGATTGGGACGCTCAATATATTTCAATTTATTTCTTACCACATTTCATCCAAATGCTTCTCCAAGTGTACCTCTGTGCTTAGGCTATAAAACAACACAAGCAATGTGGGAGCTAAGAAAACAGTAGAAGTGAATTAGGGCATATAGAGATGTTAAATTCAAGCTTGCCGAGTGCTCCATTTATTTCTGAAATAAACTGATGTCATTAAAATCTAGAAAAGGCTTTTTAATTTTTATTTTGTAGTCACTGACACAAAAGTGATCATTAAAGCCACTGAATATAATCAGCATACTTAAGGGGAAAAATAACTGCGGTTTTCTGATGGTTTGTTAAAACAAAAACCTTTCAAACCACAGCAAGAGAGAATTTAAGAAAGTAAAACTGTTTTTATAAGAAAAAAAAACTGACTTATTGGAAAGAAATGGCTCTGTTCATGGAGTGACTTTGTAAATGAGGGATTGAGTTTATTTTTTTAGATCCCACAAGCAAACCTAGAACAATTTCCAAACAATTCCAGCATCTCCAAATATCTGGCCATTGAATTTTTTTTAAGGAAGATAATCTATTCTAATGGCATGTTCTACAGAAAATGTTTTTCGAATCATGGTTTTTGAAAGATACCTGTGGTTTTGTTCACTTAAACACAAAAATAGTTTTTAGTTTAACCTCTTTGTTTATGTTACAAAATGTTCTGTTTTGAAGTTAATGTTTTGGTTGTGTGTTGCTGATCCACATCAACCCTTTGCTGGTGTCTCAGATTCAGCAGGATGCAGATCAAGAACCATATGTTGTACGCAGTGATAACTTCCAAACCACACCGAGGCTTGTCGACATGCTTGTCCCTGCACACAAAGTCTATTAACTGCATGTTTTTGTTTGTTTATTTGTGGTTTTTAAAATCAATTTCAGTGTCTGCTTTTAATTTTTTCTGCATTTCACTTTATGACTTGTTCTATATCATCTACACTGACCATGTAAACCAAGTATAAAACTTGTTAGGACATAAAAAGGCAAGAGTTACCTGAGGAACTCTTCTATCAGTAAAATAAACACACAAGCTTAAGCGTACCTTGAACTCATACTAAATAGTTAACATCAGCATAAATATATTTAGCAGATGATGTAGTCTATCTAGAATAATTCTGATATAAATTTCCAATTTAGCATTTAAGTTTGGGGAAATCCCTGAACCAAATATATTATCTGTGATACTAATCTATTTTCTTTTTGTTCTGTCCTAATTATCTTTTCCTATGTTTTGTATGCTACTTTTTTCTTTGACGAATTGATTACTTACACCTCGGTCCTCATTACTGAGTAAATAGTACATCTTGCCTCATCGCGTTTGAATGAAATCTACTTTAAGTATACTTTTTTAAAAATAAATTGCATTTAAGAGAAGAAGCTTTTTATAATCTGCTGTATGATAGAAGTCACTGGTTACCTATTACCAAGAATTTGATTCTCTCTATATTTTGGTAGCCTATGGTTTCCTTTTCCTTTCTATTCTGTATCCCCATGTTCTCAACCAGTTGCTTCAGTATTCTGGTCACATTGTGCTAATGAGAGGTGTTGTTGTTTTTTTATTACTTTTTAGAGTGAATATAAGATATTTTGAAATTGCATTAATTCTCAAAATAATATGTAGAAAAATGGATACTACACTATTTCCTTTGTGAGATATCAAAGTTCACAATAGCTCAGATATTTTACTACTTAACTATTTCACATCCAATTTTTTCATGAGCTACAAATAGACTTTGGGGCAGCAATTACAGTAGTTTGAGGTCTTTAAAAATTCTGAGTGTCCAGGTTCATTTGAAAAGGATACCTTGTAAAATATCTGAATTCGTGCCAGGGAGACATGTTATGCAAGAAATGTAGTTCTTATAATTTAGGAGAAAATGAAAGGTAATGATGGAGCATTAAAAGATTAGAAATGAAAGAAAAGTAAATTCCATAAACAGACACTTAGTATAGCTTGCTAACTAGGAGAGACATAACCACCAAGGAGATATAGTGAAATGCATGGTAGTTTTCAATTCAAACATATTATTGAGCATCTAGTATGTGCCAGGGACTATACCTAGGTACTACACATAGGATGCAAAAACACGTAAATCATAATGCTTGTTCTTAGGGATTTTTACAGAGGACAGAGATGGACAGAAAGAATAATAACACAGTAATTTCAACAAATATAGGCATAAGAAATCAGTCCTGAACAGAGAAGGGAAGTGACATTGCAGATGACATCAGAACTGTGTGTTCAAGGATGAAGAGGAGTTCCCCAAGTGTATAAAGCTAAAGATCAACAATCTAGGGAAGGAGACCAGTCATGTATAAAAGGGTTAGGGTTAGAGAGTAGGATCTGTCCTGGCAATTCTGAGCACTTGCTATGGCTTGACTTTGGGTATCTTGTGACAAGAGATGAGGGATAAAAAAGGAGACAGAAACCAAATGTAAAGAGCCATGAGACATTAAAGGCCATATGACGGAAAGGGGAGTCATTTGACTTTTACCTAATGAAAGAATCTACTGAAGGCTTTACAAACTGAATGCCAATTTGGGAAAGCAAAAGATGAGGAGAGAAAGTAGAACTGAAAAGCTAGAAGGGCCATAACAAAAAGGATAATAAAACATATTTATGGTGAGGATTTATTCTTACCTTCTCTGCCACTGGAAGGTTAACTGAGTTGCGTGTCAAAATCCCAAATATAACAATGAACTAACTTTGATGAGCCAATGTCTTCTCTCTTCATGTTACGATGATTGTCAGATCATTCTGATATTCTGCAATGACTGTTCTTTTCCATAACTGGGAAATGAAATCAAGGACAGTAGGTGTAAATCCTGATGCATCCTTAGCCAGACTGTGATCTTGTTAAAAACTTCCAAAAGAAAGTAACATACACCACTAGAAGAATACCTCTTTTAAGTTTTAACAAAGAACAAACAGGCATACTTGTACTACTGTTGCTCCCACAGCTAGCAAAGCAAGAACTCTTTAGGTCATCCATCTTCCTATGAACAGACCAAGAATCTCATTCCAATCAAAGACTGTTTCCAACAAACATGCTTTATATTGGCCATGGGAATGAAAGCTTAGATAGAACTCTAAGAAAATGACAATTTTATTTTTTCATTTCTCCTTTATTGAACACCACAAAGATACTGTAAGTAGTCACTAAGATCTAGGCTGTCACAGCACCTCCATTACAAAAACAAAGAATTTTTCAATACTGTCCTGTTCAGAGTAAATAGAAAAATCATCTTATTTTGTTTCCTGAGGTTTGACCCAGGAAAGTTCTGTATTGAAAGAAAAATATCCCTTTTGTTGCATGAAATAATCAAGAGAGCTAAACAGACACTACACTATATTTTCCATTGTGTAAAATAATCCAGAGAGATTTACACAGTAAATCAAATGTTTACTATCATGTTGCTCTCAATGACCTATGAAGTTTTCTTTTCTCTCTTTTTTTGGTTCGGCAATACATCCTAACTGAAATGTATTCTTTGCTAACACAGCTTCAAATTCATATGCTTTAGTATCATTTATGCAATATCAAAATCTGAGTAAGTGGCAAATTTTCAGTTGTAGGCAAAAAAAAAAAAAAAAACTATGTTAAAATGCAGTTAAACTGGGGAGCCTGGCTGGTTCAGTCAGTAGAGGTTCAACTCTTGATCTTGGGATCATGAGTTCAAGTCTCATCTAGGATGGAGAACTTATTAAAAAAAAAAAAAAAAGAATAAACAGATGCCCCCAAATTAAGCAAACCAACTAAAATGCAGTTAAATTTTAATTATGTCTTTTTAAAAACAAACGTGTAAATCATGGGATAATGTAAAATTAATGAAGTCAATTTTACTTTAATTTTACTTTAAACTATTTCAGGAAATTTTTCAATCTTTATTAAAAAAAGTGTTTTCCATGTACAAGTAGAAATGAAAATAGACCATGTTTACTTATCAAAGGTGAGTGACAAAAACACTTTTTTCCTATATTTCTATTTTTAATTCTGAAAATCTACTATAGTTAAAGAAAAGGGGAAATTATTTCTGTAATTCAGGATTCTTAACTTTTACTCTGGACAACTAATTAATAGATACTTTTTCATCAGTTTCATGAAGCAATGCATGTTAATCTGTGAAATAGAACCTTGAGGATGTCTTTATATGTGTGTGCATTTCTCAGTACTGTTCACTTCTCTCCACTACGGTCAATTAAGTCATCTATTCAACATATTTTACAAATATTTGCTATATATTATACACTCCTGGATGCTCAGATAAACTTAGTACTATCCACAGAACCCCTGGTGAAGAATGCTCTATGAGGAAATACCATCACCAAAACTCACATGTGGAACAGTTTCATTCTCACATTCTCTAGGCCCCACTATCCTGGTAAAGAATTATGCAGTGTTTCCTTAGAGCTTAGTAGCAATAATGATTTTATAGAAAACAAATTACTAACATTATCCAACAAGTTCCAACCACATTGAAGCGGCTTGATGGGTTCAATGGGATTATTTCCTTTCTTTCTGAACGGTGTTAGATGCTATAGAGGATGCAAAGGCAAACTCACATGAAATCTGCTCTAATGGCATGCACTGCTGTTGTAATGCAAGCCAATAAGAAAAAGAAATTGCAAAATGTAGCATTTTTTTAAATTTATAAGCAATAGATTACAGAAATAGAGAGGCAAGTCTCCTCTCACTGAGGGAGGATAGTTGACAGGAAAGTTCTATAGAAACGGGCCTTGAAAGAGAGATAACAGATGACCAACAGAGCCAGAGGGGAAAACCATTTTAGACAGAATGAATGAAGTTAATTAAAGTCCTGGAGATGAGACAACAGACACTGGGTAGGGAACGTAAAACCACAAAAATCCTAGTTCTGCCTAAGTAGAGAAAGTCATGAGAGATATTCAGAATTCCATTAAATGTAAGTTAAATATGTAATAGTTGTACAGTGCCATCAGGAATAAAGTATAAGAAAAATAAAATGTGTTTCTTTAAATTGAAGAATTTGGTGTGAATGAATTTGCCTATCTTTAGAGCCCCCAAAAAATACAAAATCCAGTCAAGTGAACAGAAGCAGGCTGGGTGAGGTTTACAGTCTTTTGATATTAGAAGGGAGAATTAATTTTTTCCTTATTTCCTAATTTTTTCCTTCTTACTAATTAATTTTAAATTAATCTTTTTCTAATTACAGGATCACTGATATGACAACTGTATTTAGGGCTTAGTACATCCCATCAGCATTGAATACAGAAATTCAATCACAAAGCAGCTGAAACTTTTGGTCATTTAGTAAACCATAGGAACTGAGAAGGCAAACTCAGGAAATTTTCATGAAATGTACATCAATCAGATAGTGAATATGTGTCTTCTAAAAGAGCCTAGAAGCAATGCATCACAGTATTTTTTTTATAATTTAAGCCATATATAAAAAATATACTTGTATACATAGGAAATATTAGAATATTGGGTTTCTAATGTATTGGAAATAAGTATATAAATGACAGTAGTAATGAGCACACCTAGCACTCATATCTTGGTTTCTAAGTATCTATTCTTGACTAAAAGAAACCAGAACTCCTTAAAAAAATGACTGACTTCAGGGATGGGGCAGGTATGAGTCTGGAAAAGTCTTGACAGAGAGTTGGGAAGTACTCTGAGAATGATGAGGACGTTTCAAAACAACACAGGCTTAAAGAGGCTACTACTGGCCAAATCAGGGAATATTTGATAGTAATATATTATAACATTGTATAAAATAGAAAGATATGAGTCTATACTGACATGAATAACTAAGAAAGAGAAATGAGAGAGAGAGAATGAAATCCATTAAACCTACTTCAACCAAATTAGCACTCATTAGTGTCTTTTCTATATACTGGGCTTTTATTTTACTGAAGTCCCCATGCTAGAGTTAAATGTTTGGAAACCACTGGCCTAGTGCTAACATTGTATGGGTATTAGACAGTTTTGTTTAAAGCCTTTCCTTCATTCATGAAGTCTTCTCCACTGTGCCTAACAACGAGGTTTAGCTTTGGAAACAGTATGGATTAATCTGGCGGAGTTACTTAAATAAGAATACCTACTACACAGCATAAACTTAAGTAAGGTGACATGTGTGGTATGTAGCACAAGGAAGTTTAGAGTAGGCAATCAATAAATGTAATTATTTCCTTCTTTTTCTAGCACACCAGTGAGCATATAGTTGATTCTTAACAGGTATTTGTTAAAATGAATTACATCTCAGCATTTTACCACTTAATACTAACCTGTCTTGATTTCAGATAGCTTTCGTTGAAGGTTTCAAACAATTCATTTTGACCAATATTTCCAAACAAGCTAGTTGCTTTTCAATTTGCTTTTTGTAGGTGGTTCTTTTTGGTAGGTAGGATTTGGGAAGGAGACAAAGGGATCCAGAAAATTGGAAATTAAGGTTATCCACTGAACATTTGATTAAATTAGGGAAATTAACATGCAATAAATGAAATTCATCTATAAAATAATTCACCTTAAATGATATGAATAGCTAAGATGCACTGAGCACTTCCTTTGGGCCAGATATATTGCAAAGGTCTTTCTAAACAATCAGATTCATCAGTCTTATGACATAGATGAGAAAATTATTTTAGTAAAGTAATTTGCCCAAGGTTAAACAACTACAAGTACCTGGATTCAAGCCCTAGTAATCTGATTCAGTCTGCAATGTTAACTAATTAACCTACAATACCTAAATCTGTGAGTGGAACTTTGATTGTTTTTGAAAACATTAATTTTTAAAGGTATTACTTATTAAGGCAATACAATATACCAGGTATTGTAGTAAATGTTATCGATACAGCAATGGATTGTTTCCTCTTCTCTAGTAGTATAGACTGTACACATAAACACAAAAAATTTAAAAAAAATTTTTAAAGATTTATCTATTTGGCAGACAGAGATCACAGTAGGCAGAGAGGCAGGCAGAGAGAGAGGGGGAAGCAGGCTCCCCGCCGAGCAGAGAGCCCGATGCGGGGCTCCATCAATCCCAAGACTGCGGGACTATGACCTGAGCTGGAGGCAGATGCCCCAAAAATAAAATTTTTAACATGATGAATATGAATATATTAACATATTTAATTGCCAAGGTTATTGGTTACATTACAGAATAAAGAATAAAAAATAAAGAGCTTAATAAAAGTTGGGAGATACATGTGTATATATATGACTAGAAAAAAGGAATCTTAAGCATAACACTTTTTCAGTTGGTCATTAGCCTTGTCTAGGGGAGGGCATGATGTAACGAACCATGTTCCCTGGGTAGGTATCTCTAAAATGGAGATGCATATAGTAAACTGTCAGAGCTCAAAAATACTAGCCATCAAGAATACATACAGTATCCTAGCTGTGATTTCATGCTGTTTCTCTTAAGTTACATTTCTAACTGCAAATGATTAAATGAGCATAGTAATGATTTTATGTAGATCTAAATAGTTTAGTCAGGTTTAACAAATCCACCATAGCTTAGTCAACTGTCAGTGAACTAAACAACAAATAAACAAGCTTTTTACTATGCAAAGACAAAGAACAGACTCTGAAATAGGGTGACCTTGAAGACTGCCGACCACTCAGCTCTTTTTGGGTAACCAGTTGGCCCCTGGAGATACCCACTTTAAGACTAGTGTTTCTCCTCTTTTTTCTTCCTTGGTTTCCTTCTTCAGATTATTAATGAGATTTTCCTCCTGGACAGCAGCAATAGAATCAGATTCTAGCTGTTCTCACTATTTCCTGAGACCTGAAAACTTTTCATCAGCACTTTTATTAAGTACTTTACAAACACGTGTGTTTGTGCTTGTGCATGCTCACTGACATGCGTGCAAGCACACACCACATACACCTCTGACTCCCACTTTCCTAATAACAATGTCTCTCATCAGGCAACCCTGAATGGTCGGGTTTTGTCACAAATACTTTTTGCTTTTAGCAAGGGGGAAAATCCAAACTTCACAAAATCCACTCTACAGGGGCGCCTGGGTGACTCAGTGGGTTAAAGCCCCTGCCTTGGCTCAGGTCACGATCTCAGGGTCCTGGAATCGAGTCCTGCATCAGGCTCTCTGCTCAGCAGGGAGCCTGCTCCCCCTCCCCCCACCTGCCTCTCTGCCTACTTGTGATCTCTGTCAAATAAATAAATAAGTAAATAAATAAATAAATAAAATCTTTAAAAAAAATCAACTCTACAAGTGTTAGGTAGAAACTAGGTGTGAGAAGTAGGACACCCAAGGCAGAGTCCCAAGTCATTGAAAAGAAATGACAGAGACATGAGCTAGCAGCAAGGACGGTGATAAATAAGCTACACATTAAAATCATTGGCGGGGCACAACATCCTGATCTTGTGGTTTCTAAGACCTTGGGACTGGCAATTAAGGAGCCACAGGTGCAGAACATTCCCTTTCCTCTTCCACCTCTGCCCCCAAGGTAACCCCTAGACTCTTTACAATGCATTTGCATTTTGAGTACAGCCTCCCCATGGAGAAAGGCTGCCATGACAGATGACACTTCCCGGGCAAACCTTGTAGGGTTAAAAATTCCCCCTCCCAATCTGTGGGTGGAGTTTCCCAAATGATTAGAAGCAGCCTCCATTAGAAGTCACCGGGACTGTACTCACAGCTCCTCCTAACCTAGAGAGACATTATAAAAGTCTAATTCCAAAACAACTTCCAGTCAGTTATATAACATCAACAAAATAAACGTTCTGGTGACACGTGCTTGAACTTAATATTTACTCAAGTATATAATTAAGCATTCTCTCTATAAAAAAGGGTTGCTCTATACAAATTTTTGAAATACTAAGTTTTGTCCCTGATTCTATTTATGCTGATCTCCCTATTGTTCAGAGCACTGTAGTCAACTTTGTAAAGAAATACTTTTATAACATGTCCAATTTTCATTAATGGCTTATCCCAGTAATAAAACTACTCATGAAACTCGGGGATGGTTTTTATGTTACTTCTTGGGAAGCAATTTGACACTAAAGAAAATAAAGGAAGAAAGTCACTTCTTCCTGATGTTCACCTATCATCAAATTCTCAGAAATAATTAACACATTAAAAAAGGTTTTCTGTGTTTGTTTCATAGATGACACATGTGTACTTCCAATTCAAAGAAGAATGTGGAGTGATATGATTGTCAAGATGAATTCGTATTTTTACTAACAGGTTTACACTCAGGTCCTTAAGGGTGAAATATTATCTTCATCTAGATTGAAATTTGTTCTTTAAATATTCAGAAATATTAACAAAAATGTGTAAATTGTAACTAACTCTCCTTGCCCTAGTATTGGCATGCATGTCCATTTGGCTCATGAGACCTGATGTTACTGCTGAGGCTTAAAGATCACACTGACCGATTCTTTTTAAGTTAAAGCAGCAATTTAATTCAGTCATGGATAGAATGGTGCATTAATAGGACACCTGGCCTTTGGTACCAACAAAACTGAAAAATGAGAAGAAAACCCAAACATGGAAAAACAAACTTGTTAAAACAACAACAACAACAACAACTAGAACATAACCACAAGGAAGCTGTAAGGACCTATTTAGCCAGAGCAACTCCATCTTGGGTAAAGAGCCATTTTGTTCTTTGTGCAGTAAACTTAAATTGACTCTCTCCCCCAGAGAAACTTACTTAGAAACAAGTCCGGGAAACCAGTAAAATGTAGTCGGCTAGTTCCTGATAAAAGAACCCAGAATACAAGGACGAGTCAGGCCAGATAGAGACATCTAATCAGTACAAAGTACTTTTTGTAACAGTGATTAGGCCTTGCCCAAACCTAAATGATTCCATTTTGGGAAGGACGGCCATCTTATTATTCACACTGAATATGTTAACTGACTAAGCCTTCCCAAGAAAGTACTGTTTGTTACGGTTCCTAGTACGGGGTAATCTTAAATAACAAGTCACCAGACCAGATGGAACTAGCCAATCAGCAAGAGACACACAAACCCAGTGGGTTGGGATACCAAAATATGGGTTGCAGTTTCACCCAATAAAAGGTAGCCTGTAAGATTGGGAGGGGTCGCTCTCTTCGGAGGCAGTCCTGACTGGTCAGTCAGTCGATTCTTGAGCCTGTAAGCTGGGGGTGGTCACTCTCTTCAGAGACAGCCCTGGCCGGTAAGTCTGACTTCTAATGCTTGGCATAGAATAGAGCTTTGCATAACTTTCACTTTGTTTCAGTCTCGTTCCCCTGGCCGATCAATCTGATTTCTAATATTTATCATAAAATAAAGCTTTAAATAACTTTCACTTTGTCTCAGTCTCATTTCGTTTAATAACGGACCTAACAGGAGCTAATTTACTTGCTAGAGAAAAAAAAAATGCTCTCATTTTAACACTTCTGAAAATAAAACTATTGTTCTTGATTGAAATTTAATATTTAAGTTTAACAGTAATAATTAAAGTGAAGTAAAAAAAATATGGATAACATAACCTCTGTGGTTACAACCAGTTGCATTGTCTAATAGAGGTTCCCATATGGAGGTTTTGTAATCACTGTAACCACCTGAAACACCTGTTAAAAACAAATGCTTGGGCCTCATCTATTAAAAGACATCCCGAAGTACTATTTAAAAGAAAAAAGCTCCACAGGTGATTGGAATGCTGATTTAATTTTGATCATCAGTGAGCAAATTCCAAAATTTCTTCCCTCTTGCTCATCTGTGAAAGTACTTAAGGGAATAATCATTTATACGATTTGTTTTTCAGAGACAACAGAAAGAAATCAAGAGAGATTATAAATAATGTTAATGATCATAACTGCAATGCTGAACAGAATACCAGCTCCCTACTTCAATGTTAGCAGGGTCCTTTGTAGGTGGGCAGGAGGTAAAAGGCTTGTTAATGACGGGAATCATTTTACTATGGGGCTGGGAAAAGGGCTTGAAAAGCATTTGTCTCTTGGTTGCTTCTAGTAAAAATGAGAGCTGAAAAAAAAAGGAGCCAGCAGGAACCATGTGGAGGATTTTGAGAGGAAAGAGTAAGGAGGAAGGGAACTGATTCTTTCCAGTAGGGAAATTCTAATTCAGTACTCTTTTTCTCTGAAAGACGCTGCTGAAACATGGAGTTGGAAGTACTGGCAAGCAAG
Source organism: Mellivora capensis (assembly GCA_004024625.1). Taxonomy (NCBI): domain Eukaryota; kingdom Metazoa; phylum Chordata; class Mammalia; order Carnivora; family Mustelidae; genus Mellivora; species Mellivora capensis. The sequence continues at coordinate 29,052 of PISX010013954.1, read as the reverse complement.
AATATGCAAATTTCCATAATGAATCCAAATAACAGTTGTGTACACCCTGAAGGACTCAAGATTATCAGAAGAGGAAAGAAGAGAGGAAATATTCTTACCAGCGGCAATTTGGGGGTCCACAACACTTAACTGAAACATTCAGAAAGAGGTGTTACCGTATCTTATAATCTGAGCAGGGAGCAGAACACAGTGTTTAAATTAGTTCCTTTCCCAGTTAACCGACTTCTGTTTTCTACACTGTCATACTAACTCTGACCTATATCAACCCTATATGTTGTGTCAGCAAAAATGCCAGCCCTTCTCTTGGATTAAGTTGATAACGTGTCATCTCATTCTGAGCTTTCCTGCACATGAAGTTCCTTTGATGTCCGCAGCAAACCCAGTCTTCTAATTAATATGGTTCAAGATTAGGAGGCTAAGAAAAACATTAGGGAATGGGACACACCATTATTGCTCATCTAGAATTTTCCTTAAGGCTAGATGCCAAAGGAAGTAATGCCCTCTTTAACAGAGAATGTACCTGTAGGGAGAGTCATAGGTAAGAATGGGACAAAAGAATGTCTTCTCTCTGCTTTTCTTGCAGAAAATAATTTCTAACATATGGAAGGAAAATTCTAGCCCATTTATTCGTAGCTTATGAAAACTTCCATTTAGTGATGAGTTCTTTGAAAAGTGTGAGATTATTCTTCCTTTATAGATCAGCAATAGTGTCCTAGTGTCTGCATTTTTTCTCCCATTGCTGGGTACTATGCTGCCATTTGAACTCACTGAGAGATGCACTCCTTATAATCAGCCACTTTTCATGAGAAATCATTAGAGCTGCAGTGTAAAAATCTACCTTGATTACAAACATGCATATTTTTGATGCTACTAATATAAAATAAATGTCATACATTTTATCAGTTTTTCTTCCCCAAAGAGTTGATATTAAGGAGCCATTAGGAAAACCTAAATCATGGACCATTATTCATTCAATAGTAAAAAAAGAAAAGTATCTGTGTTAAATGCTATTAACACATGCCAAATGCCAGCATTTAATGATCCCATTAAATCACATATGATGAATAGTTCATAAAGTCTGACTTCATGTTATTTCTGGAACTTCTGTTTATATATATTCTTTCTGGAAATAATGGCCCAAGGCCAGATCTGCCTAAGGGCTTTTCTGTTTTTTGGGGGTTTTTTGCACAAGATTTCTTTGATTCTAGGTCTAGGGAGTTAGAGTTTTCTATTCAGACACTGAAAACAGAAAAGGTCATCTCCCAAACACTGCTAAGACACCATTGTTTCTTTGCCTTCTTAAACCAGAGGTTGGAAATGAAAAAGAGATCATCTTGAGAGAGAAAAGAGTGAGCCTAAAAACCTTTCAGGGCCCCTCCCACATCTCATTCATTATGTTCCTTTTTCTGGTGGCAAACATTTCCTATTCTACTCTCTTTGTAATCATTGTGTCTTTAGTAGTTTATCTGGGGGATGTAGCGACAGTGTAAGTATCAAAAGGAGTCAATTGAGACAATTTTTTTAAAGCTTTTATATGAAGCAGAGGCTCTTTGTTTAGTGCTGTCAGGCCCATAACAAACGAAGATTAAATAGTGGCTCATCTGGACAGGATAGTGGCAAACTTGGAACTCTTTATTTAATGCACACGCTTTCCACACAGTGCTCAGCTTTTCAAGGATTGCTGCCGAGGGTGCCAGGATGTGGGAGACCCTGCCTAACAAAAAGTATGCTTCTGGACAAAAGGGGAAGAGCTAATAAGTATGCTAATGGGGGTCAAGACAGGATTTGCCATTAGTTTGGCGTGCATATTGAGAGACTGCTAAGAAAAGTGAATGAAGCACAAGAGGTTATGGTGGTTAGAAAGAAACTGAAATCCTACTCAAAAGGAAATGAAGACACCAGTGTGAATTTCCGAGGAACTGTACATATAAGAAACATTCAAGCAGTCTTTTGGTAAGGAACAAATTAGTAGGGGGTGGAAAGACTTCAAGAGGAAAAAAAAAAAAAAAAAGGGAAAAATGCTATAAGGAATGATAAACAGGTAATAGGGAATATTTGGGAGAGGGTTTAATTAGTAACCAAATTTCAAATTCAAAACTGTTCTTCCGATTTTTTGATGTCTGGGTGTGCACACAGAAAAAAATCATCTGCCTAATCCTTGATGTTGCAGGAGTTCACAACACGTCTCCCCAAAGTGTGCCTTGGCATGTGGACTGTTTTGAGCTGAAAACATTCCAGACCTCCTGGACTCAAGAGAAACTGTCCTCCCCACCAGCTCCCTAATTCTAAAATGGCTGTCTTTTTCAGACTAAGAGTTATTACCAGAGATAGATATTATCTGAGTGACCCATCTGTATGGTAAGGCAAACATCTGCTCTTCTTACTGCCCTGTGAATTGTCCTCCTCCCCTTTGAAGCCCTAGGCTTCTATCCCATGTCTTAGCTTAGGATGGCAATATATACTTCATTTTATCTTTCTGTCTTTAAACCTTTCATGTATGTGGGGTCCTTGTATGTATGAAATTAAGTTCAATTTTCCCTTATTAATCTGTCTCATGTCAATTTAATTCTTAAACCAGCCAGAAGAATCTTTGAAAGGTAGAAAGTTTCCTTCCCAACAATATAAATTAAGGAATAAAATTACTAGTATACCAATATAATACATATTGACACAAAATAATAAAATTTTATATAACGTGTTAATGACTGAAATGAGAGGACTTAATTGAATCATTTTCCTATTCCATAAAGAAAATCATAGACTTCTGGGCTAAACGGAACTTTGGAGTCACCTTGTTCAGCTACCTATGCTTAAGCTCCAGGCATCACAATTACTGACTGGTGAAAAGAGAAGATTTACAGAATTGCTGTAATGGCTTTACCAAAAATTGTAATTAGAAAGTTGACTTTTGCTAGTTATATTAAGGTCCCTTAGGAGTAGAATCCTTACCCAACCCTTGAAGGGAAAATATAATTAAAAATAAAATCTTTTCCCTACCCAGAAATCCTCTCCACAAAGGTAGTAGAGAGAGAAAACACTTTTATTATTGAGTAAGCAGTAAACCAGAATGTGATATGCATTATAGGCAATTTGCTAAGAGACTGTAAAGACAGAAAGAAATTACAATCTTTTATATAGCCAAGCAGATACAGCCTGAAGAGGAGCAGAATTTGCCCCCAAAATATGTCTCTTGGCATAAGGATTATTATAGGCTAATTGTTTTTAAGAAAAGGCAGATGTAAGAAAAGCTCTGAAAACTGAGAAGTTGCTCCTTTGTGAGAAACATTTACATTTATAAGGGAAATCCCCATTTGTAAGGGTGTCTGACTCTCTGTACCAGGAAGTGAGGATGGCTAAATACCTAGAAACTCTGGGTTGCCTGGGTGGCTCAGTGGGTTAAAGCCTCTGCCTTCCGTTCAGGTCATGATCCCAGGGTCCTGGGATTAGCCCCACATGGGCTCTCTGCTCCGCAGGGAACCGGCTTCCCCCTCTCTCTCTGCCTCTCTGCCTGCTTGTGCTCTCTCTGTGTCAAATAAATAAATAAATAAATAAATAAATAAATAAATAAAATCTTAAATAAATAAATAAATACCTAGAAACTCTATCAATGGAGAAGGCAGAAATTAAAATCTGTATATCCACCATACCCTTGATTACTATACTTTGCTGGGTAATCTGCCATAACTACCCTCTCCTTTCCTCCAAGATCCTTTGTTTTTAGTAAAGATGGTAATTAAGGTGGTGGCTTGGGCCGTGTGCAGGAGTTACTCAGTTTTCCTGGGTGTGCCTCGTGAATACAGGAGGTATACTGTTATTAAACTTCTGTTTGTTTTTCTTCTATTACTCTGTCTTTTATTACAGGGGCGTGGTTGGTGGGGGTAGTCTGAACCAGCAACCTAGAAGCATACAGAGAAATTATTTTTTCCTTCCCCACAAATGCATTACATACAAGTTTCTTTCAAGATATACAATAACTATCCTCAAGTAAGAGGACTTGAAAATAGCGTTTGTCATATGCAGTTTATCTTAACCTTACCTAGTTGTTGAGGTTACCATCTGTGTTAGCTAACCAGCTCTATCTATAGAAAAACAAACTTCTCATATCTTTGTGATAGGAGATAGTTTTGCAAAATGTGAGCAAGCTGCCCACCCTCCTACAGAAACTGGGAGATAGGGGGTGTTTACATCTCAAAGAGATGGTTCCCAGGTCCTAGAGAAGGACATTTGTCACAAAAAGACTTCTCAGATATTTTCCAAAAGAGGTCTAATTACTCTTCAAAGGGATTTACATATATTTCAAAGAGAAAAGCCAGTTTTCTAAAGGAAATGCTCTGAGCAAAAGGAGGTGAGGGAAATCTCTTCCCTTATTTTCAACAGGGATAATTAAACCTCTTCTTTTATTTTTTTTTTAAGATTTTACTTATTTATTTGACAGAGATCACAAGTAGGCAGAGAGGCAGGCAGAGAGTGAAGGAAGCAGGCTCCCTACCAAGCAGAGAGCCCAATGCGGGGCTCGATCCCAGGACCCTGGGATCATGACCTGAGCCCAAGGCAGAGGCTTTAACCCGCTGAGCCACCCAGGCACCCCAAACCTCTTCTTTCAAATTTGCGTACCAACACCTTATGGTCACCTTGTTTTTCCCATGCTAGCACCCTGAGTTGGTCCAGTCCTCCACAGGCTGCTTTCTACAGTGGCTGGTATTGCCTACTGATGTCTGTGGATGGCAGTCAGAGGACCCATGAACCTTCTGACGTTGGTTTTTGAATGTGTTTTTTGGGTAAATGGGTAAAGGACATGTAGCTTTCAGGATTTTCTCATTTTGTGTTAGCAAGAAATCCCTCTATATGTTCAGTCACCTGCTAAGATTGTCTACTTCCTATGCATATCTGATAGCATCATCTTCTTCACAACCTAAAAGGAAGATCCTCATTTTTCCTTTATTTCATGTATCAAGTCCAGCATTTTCCTGGCTCCCTGTTGCCAACTTCCAGGCTGTTCTTCTGCAAATCTCCATATAATTTATCTTCTCCTGATCTGTGAAATCCAGTGTCTGTGCCACCTTTTTTCAAACATTTTGTTCACAATCTACTGGTACCCAGTCATTTGTGCAATAATAGTGGGTAATGAAAAATAGTTATCATGATGAGCTATTCACTAGTGGATTTCATAATTCTTTTGGGTGGTGTGGATTTCATAATTCCTTAACTTCTACACCAGGTGCTTTCCATTCTACTCATTTCTGTGTCTATTCAGACCGCCACAAATCTCGATCTTGATTTCTACTTCTAGATAATTTAACATTTAGATTTCACTCTATTGTCATGTCTTTCATCCTACAAACTCTTTGTCTTCTTGTGCTCTTGATTTCATCCTCTAGAATACTCTCCCAAATATTGACTGAGCATTGTCTCTTCAGTTTTCTGCTCTACAGGCCACCTCTTCTTTGACATCCAGACAAATTCAAATTTTACCTATCATTTCCTTATGACAAGCAGCCAAAAAAGTGAAACTTTCTTTTAATTTTATCTCTGCCTATTCTTGTGCTTAAAACAACTTTGTGGAATACCCATTTTATGCGAGATAAATTTCAAGTCATTTAACATGGCCTTTTGCACTTTAGCTTTGGCTATGTTTTCCAATTTCATTTCCACACACTTCCCTATGCTCTATTAGAATTCTTGTCTGAATATAGCATTCGCTTTGATTCTCCTATGCATTTATTTATTATATCCTTTGTGGGTAGAATATCCTTTCCATTTTAAAATCTCTTTAACATGATTTCTGTTCATTTGTTTCAATTCTCTCTGGCCTAGTCAGGTCAGTGGCAATTAATGTATATTGGATTATCACCTCTTCCATCAAAGTAATCTTTGAAACACCTACTTAGAACACATTAAACACTGCTTAAAATTTATTTTCTTCATTTTATAAATGACTATGCTCTTCTATATCTAATGCCAAACTATTTTTACAGCAATATCCATTTTACTATATAAATCTTTTCAATCAATTTAGTTTATTCACTGTTCCAGAAACAACTCCCATTTTTACTTTGCTTATAATTCCTTATTCCATATGCTTCATATTTCTAAATCCAAAAGATAATTCAAAGGTTGATTCATCTCACATCCTCCTTTAAACCTTTCCTGGCAACCATAACTTCATGTGATTTATCCTTTTTGTGATTCATAATTCAGTAAGTCATATACTATACTTTGTTCTTATGTTATTTTGTACACATAATTACCATTTAATGATGAAAAGGCCCATATTTTATGAAAAACATTGCTTATTATAAATGTTTAAATTGTACATTGTTTTTCTATTTATTCTATTTTCTTATATTGCTAACTAAAAGAAGTAAAGATGTACCTGGCTCATATAGGGAGGTCAGTTTGGAAAGCACTTCCAACTGATAAGCTTTAGAGCTGCCAGTCAGACTCTAAGAGCTGCCAGAAGCTGCAGAGAGAAATGACAGTCTTAACTAATCCTCTGAATATAATGTGTTACTATTTGCAAAGCAAAAGTAATTTTTACCTGGCTATACCAGTTTTAATTTATAGGCAACATTACACTATTTTACTTATACAATATTCTTTGAGTAAATTTAGCCTCCTGGACTTTAATCATTATTTTAAAAAGTCACAGAAGTTGACCAGAGTTGACCCTTGAATAACATAAGTTTGAACTGTATGGGCCCACTTATGTGCAGATTTTTTTTCAATAGATCTATTGGAAAATTTTTTGGAGATTTGTGACAACTTGAAAAAACTCACAGATGAACCATGTAGCCTAGAAATGTTGAACATTACATGTTTCTAATACTGTATTATGAATATGACTATAATATTCTATGCTATAAAAATTTTATGATGATTCATTCATTAGTATATAGGTCAGGCTACCATGAAGGAACCACATCAATTATACTAGGCCATTATATAGCAATCACATTGATGCTTCTTCATTATCAATCCATGAATCATTATATCTGTAAATAAATATGAATTTCTTTTTCACATTATCTTTTCATTTTTGATGTCAAATGTTAGTAATACCTACAATATCTATAATGTTTTGTATAAGAATATTGATACAGTTGAGATAACTCATTTTATAACAGAGGACATAAACTTATGGTATTAACAAATACAGTACAGTACTATAAATGTGTTTTCTCTTTCTATGATTTCCTTAATAGCACTTTATTTCCTCTAAACTGCTTTATTGTAATAATATCATATATAATACATATAACATACGAAATATGTGTTAATCAATTGTTTATGTTATTGGTAAGGCTTCTGGTCAACAAGAGGCTATCGGTAGTTAAGATTTTGGGGAATCAAACTTATACCTGTATTTTTCTAGTGTCCCGGGGTGGTCAGCCCCCCAACACTGATGAGGAGCAAAAGTCAACTGTGTATAGTCATGTTATTTATCTTCATCTCGTTTTCTCATTTTCCTCAGAAATTCAAATGTTCAGCTCATTACTCCATTAATTTTTTGCATTTTCCACTCATCTCTAGAGCATCTGAGTTTCTTGACTCAGACTCCAATGATTCCATGTCTCTGACTTCCCTCCTGTCTCAAAGGAATAGCTCCTCTCCTTCCAAAAGTCAGCTTGTACTTTGGTTCCATTTCTCACTGGTCTCTTCCCAAACCTTATATCAACAGCAGAGAAAACTATTCTCACTTAGCATTATCTTCTCCTTCTATATCAAGACAAACATGCAAACCAAAAAAAAAAAAAGGTACTAATCTCTCAATTTCTCTTTCTCATTAAAAGTCTCAGAAAATAAGTCAATATTACACCTGTTACTTTTTTTTAACCTTTATTTATTTGAGAGAAAGAGAGTGAGAGAGGGGTGAAGGACAGAGGGAGCAGACACCCCCTCCCCCACTCCTCACCTCCCACCCCCAAGCTGAGCAGGGAGCCTGATACAGGGCTCCATCCCAGGACTCTGGTATCATGACCTGAGCTGAAGGCAGATGCTCAACCAGCTGAGCCACCCAGGGGCCCCTATATCTGTTACTGCAGACAGAATATGAATCTCAGTGTAGGTGATGACTGATCCTGTGACTTTGAACAGCCCATGTAACCTATCTGAGTTTCAGTTTTCTCATGTAAAAATGAAATCATTCTTACCTCATATAATGTTGTAAATTAAAAAAAAAAAAGATAAAATACATATTCAATATTTATCACTTTGCAAATAATTCTCAAGCATTTCTAGGGAAAATCTCTTGAATCTAGTCTTACATGTTCAACAATCTGCTTGACAAAGTTGCTGAATCCCACTACCCATTTCATTCAAACATCCACTGCTCTTACAGCCATTGCAGAATCATGTTTTCTTTCCCCTATCCTCCATTATGTCATTAGTCTATAAGTGATTCCTCCTTTCCTTTCAGATCTAATTGACTATTGCCTAAACTAAAATAGTAGTTTCTAAAATACGTTTCACTCTTCTAATCAGCCCCTCTTCCCATCCATCTCTATTTCTAGTCATTTTTTCAAAAACTACATAAATCCGTCCTTCAAAATCCTTCAAGGCAACCAAAACAAACTAAAATGTATCATTCCTTCAACAGGACTTGGTATTCAGGCTTATATTCTGCTATTGACTTTTTTTTTTTTTTTAACTATAGCCAAATAGATCTATTTACATTCCCTTGGATATATCCCTTGCTTTTTAGCCTCTGGGTTTTGCTCCAGCCCTTACCTCCCTCTGGAACTTTTTCTCATCCATCCAACTTCAGAAAACCAAATACATTCTGATTTTGACATCAACTCCTTTGTATCTAGAAATGATCTTGTTCTTTTCCGGACACATTGATACAGTATTTTATCCCATTGGTGGCTTACCTTTTCAGATAATACCACTGGATTAAACATAAAATTCCACACCCCCCTCCCACCAGTATGCACACCCAGAGAAGGATTAGAGGAGGGATTAGTTCTATACACTTAGTATCCTTTGGCGCAGACAGTAAATATTTTCCAATGGATAAACTTCGAAAATAAACATAAAATCTAAGGGCCCCTGGGTGGCTCAGCTAGTTAAGCATCTGGCTCTTGATCTCAACTCAGGTCTTGACCTCAGGGTCATGAGTTCAAGCCCCATTGGGCACCATGCTGGGCATGGAGTCTACTTAAAAATAAATAATGAAAAGAAAATAAAATCTACAGTTCAATGGTAGTAGAGGTAGAAAAATAAACAAAGATAGATGTAAATTTACCATTTAACTAATATTAATCTATAAAAACATATTCTCATAAATAAATATAAAGCCTTACAATGATCTGTCTTTGAAAGTCCAGCTGTCATAGATTCTCCTGATCAGGGTTTATATTATGTTATTTAAGTGGAAAGATACTTTACAGATGATTTTAACCAACCCATTTATTTTACAGATGAAGAGACAGTTACCCAGAAGTATTAAAGGACTTCTCAGTCTGTTTCTCTATATTTCTGCTCAGTTAAGCATTTCTATTTATTCAGTGCCTAAACCTTTATAGGAAAGGACCTGTTAATTAGGTATTTAGTCTTTATTCCTCAAATTAAAATGTTCTTCTTTAATCTGGCAGGTGAACAGAAAATTGTTTACTCTTTCCAGCTATCACTAAACAAATATTTTTCTTCTTGACTTTCTTCCCACTTTTCTAATGGCCAATCAGGAAACTTTGGGGATAATTAAGTAAATAGGACAAATCACAAAGTCCTCTGTTCCCTTCAGCTATCAGTAAGTTAACTCTGAAATATTTTAGTTTTTCTTGAAATGATTTCTTGATCTACACATTAAGTTCTTAACTGATAACAAATATGTAATTCTCTAGATATGACCATAACTGGCTTGGTCTCATCTAAGGAAAAGGAATGATGTGGAACCAGACTAGGACTTCTGTGGGGGTGAATATAGGACAAAATGTTTGGAATGGCACAGAGCCCTGTCTTCTAGGTAAAAGCAGTCCCCGACATGAAGGTTTTCCGGATATTTAGAAAGGAAAAGATCTTCCCAGAAGAGATAAAGGGTTTGAGAAGAAACCCATTAATTGAAAGGAACATAAATAGGAACTGGGGAGAGAGAGTCAGAACTCAAGTGCAGCAGAACTGGGAGATGGGATGGTACTCTCTGCCCCACAGGAAACTGGCTTTAGTAATCAAGAAAATAAGGGAAAAATATGTGTTAAAAGAACTTGAAGGTTTGGAGGGGAGAACTAGTAAATTTGTTGACCAGAAATTCTGCAGGAAAGCTGACAATATAAATTAGAACATTAGGAATGGAATCTGCAGCATTGTCAGAGGTGCTGGGACACAAAATGTTTCCCTTTCTCTGGCTGTCTAGAGACCGAGCTAATAAAATGGGCAGCTAATTTCCAGCTGGAATAGGCAAGTCCAACAGAAATCACACCTACTCTCTCAGTTCTCTGAGTAAGTAACAGTAAGAAATATCTAAAATCATAGAAGATAACTTGAAAGTGATTAATATATAGGAATTGCCACTCAAGTCATTAATCATGTATAAAAGATAAGAAATAACCAATTCAATAATATGGGTAAATATTTGAAATCTTAAGTCATAATCAAAATATAAATAAGTTATAAGATAATTTTAGTATAACTGTATGCTTTGCTATAGGTGTTCACTCTTTATTACGTGTTTTTTTAAAAGATTTTATTTATTTATTTGACAGAGAGAGGCATAGCGAGAGAGGGAACACGAGAAGGGGAGCAGCAGAGAGAGAAGGAGAGGGAGAAGCAGGCTTCCCACTGGGCAGAAAGCCTGACTTGGGGCTCAATCTCAGAACCCTGGGATCATGACCCGAGCCAATGGCAGACACTTAATAACTTAGCCACCCAGGCACCCCTACTACATGTTTTAATAACATAAATTTACTGCTTAATAAAATTTCAAGTTTTATTTCTAAAGGAAGTATTTCTCTATAATTTTAATTTTTACTTCTAAAGGAAGTACCTCTCTAATGGAAGTATTTCTCTAATGTGGTTCATAACAAATCTTGTAGGAAAAAGTAGACCAGGAGTAGCTAACAATATATCTGCAACTAGTTTAAGATAACAGTAAAACTAAGGAACTGTAATAAAATTGGTAGGTAGATTCATATGACCAGAGGTGAAACTCACCATCACAATGAGTTTATTATTTATTTATCTACGTCAATGCCAGGAATGCTACCTTCCAAATGTTAATCATTTGATGAATATTTTTTATTAACTTAATTATAAATATTAGTCTTTTTTAATAGAATATTTGTTTTATATTGGGCTTGGGGATCAGAAAGATGTGAGTTTGAATTCCAGATGTGCTACTTACCATCTGTTTGGCTCTGGGGATATAGCTAAATTTCCTAAGCTTCTATGGTTTCTCAACCATACATGAAAAAGACCCACTACATTCGGTCGTTTTAAGGATTTAATGATACAAAATATGTTGTCATTAACTTACATTTTGATTTGAAATTCCCTAATGCTATTCTGTTTGAGTTACAGAGGCTAAATGAAGAAGAGATATCAATTTCATCATCACAAGCAACAGCCTCTGAAAACATTTTCTAAACATGTATTAGATTGTGACACTGTATAGCAATGAGAAAACCATAGTGGGTTTGTTGTTGTTGGTTTGTTTGTTTGTTTGTTTGTTTGTTTTAATGGTCTGGATGATAATTTTCTTTAAAACCTTTCCTGAGTTCAAAAACAAAAGGGCTTTTCTGACCGGACACCCTCATCAAGGGAAAAGATTGAATGTCTCATCAAGCAGTACATCCCTGACTGTTTTAAGTACAACTCCTCCTGGAGAACTCAAAGTTTTGCTCACTGAACCACAAAATTAAAGTACCATGGAAGAAATCCAGAGTAGCTACAATGCCCATATATGTATCACACAATACTGAAAGCCTTCAAAATTACTGTATTTACAAAAGGGTTTAACAGATGAAGTAAATGAAAGTTTTATGATCTAAGAAAAGAAACACAATTTTAGTTAACTAGCACTTTTCTAATGTTCTAAACCTTTTAATGGGTGCAGAGGGAATTTGCACTTACTGAAGTAGATCAGTGAAATGATAATTTGTCTTTGAATAGAATACTTTTATCCCATTAATTTCTGCCATTATGGTAGGAGATAAGATGTAAGCCAATGACTAACTGAAAATTAAGGTCCAAAAAAGAGGAAATGAAACGAAAGAATAGCTTATGTCACATTATACAATATGTATGATAAAATGAATCTTACATAACCATTTATTATAATCATTTAATGTCAGTTATATGCACTTAATTGTGCTTGATTTGTCTTTATAGTTATTATAAATCAGTCCCTTTAAAAGCTACATTTTATTATTTTTTTTTACAGTTAACAGAAGTGATCTAGAGCAGAGACAATAGAGAAAAAACAAACAGGTTAAAAAAATATCAAAGAATAAAGACAACTTTAAGACCTTGAATGGGATATAAGTGTCTTAAGATTATAATATTTCCTCTCATGTTTTCTAGATTTGGTGCTAAAGAACAAAATTGATGCCCTTTGAAAAACAATAATGACATGTTACTAATGTCAGTAAACAAGGCTTCTAAAATTCAAAAAAATATTTGCTGAGGGTAAATTAATAATGAGTAAGTAGTCAGGGAGATTATTGAGTACATTTTATAAATTTTCATTTTAATATTTTATTATTAAATAAACTATTATTAAAATGTTATTATAAAACAGTCAGGTAGAAAACAAGCTACTACAAGTGCACACACATTCACCACCCATCTTAAGAAATAAAACATAACCAGTACAGTTGTAAGTCCCTGTATATCTTGCCAAAAGACATTTTCTACTCTTCTACACACAGGTAACAATGACTATTAATTTAGCATTTGTCATTCTTAGGAATTTCTTTATAATTTATACACACACAGTTATTTCTTCTCATTTTATTTTGGCTTATTCTGTTTCCTAACTTGGAATTAGGATGTTTGGTTCATTAATTTTCAGCCTTTGTTCTTTCCTTATAAAATTTTTAAAAAGCAATAAATTTTTTCTCTATTTATTACTTTAGATGGATCCCCAAAGTTTTGAAAGTCATTTAGTCAAAGTTTTATAGTCATTCAGTCCCAAATATGTTCCCTTTTGCATTATAATTTCTTTGATGGATATGCTATTTAGAAGATGTTTGTTTAAAGTTATTATTTTAAAAATTGGTCCTTAAATTTATTAACACTAATGTTATGACTACATATACCAGATCTTTGAAATTTGTTGAGACTTTGTGGCCTAGTACAAGGTCAATTTTTGTAAATTTTGAGTGCAAGTGAAGAATGTGACCACTGACTTCTAGCAAGAAGTGTGCAATATCTGTAAAAGCCACTTTGGTTTAAGACAGTTAGCCATACCGTGGAATTTCACTTCTGATAATTCTAGTAAAGTAAAGCCAAAGGAACTTATAAGGATATATGTACAAAGCTTTTCACAGCAGGGTTAGTGGAAAAAAATTTAATATCCATCAGGAGGACATTTATTAATAAATTATTGAATTATGTAAAAAATACAATTCAACATTTTAAAAAATGAGGTAAATTCTTAAGTATAAATGTGAAGAAGCATCTATTATATATTTTAGACTAATATACATGTTTATATATGAATATACACAAACTCTCATGTGTATTTGGATTTTGAGAGAGAGAGCAGAGCTGGAGGGAGAGAGCTGAGAAAGGAGGAGGGGGTAGAGAGGGAAAGGCAGTGAGGGAAGAGAGGGACAGAAAAGAATGGTCTTTCCACCTATTATTTAAAACTTTTCATCTATTATTTTATATAGCATTAAATTGCTATAGCATTATATACCATCATATAGCATTAAATTGATAAAGCATTCCTCTCCCACTTTAACAAAAGGGGTGGAAGTAAATTTTTTAAATTGGGTGGTATAATTATGAGATAAATTGTGTCCCATAATTTCCATTTCCTCTCTTTCTGGAATGATGATGTGTTTGTTCAACAGAGAAAAAGAAAACTATGAGAAACTATATCTGCAATTCAGGATGGAAAATTGACAGTCTGCATGACATCTATAAAATAGGAAATATCATTTACAGAGGGATTCAACAAATTAGGGAGACAGAATCACTGGGTCAAGATGGCTGACAGAATGTAATCAATGAGTTTGGGAAAGCATTAAGAAAAATGTTCAAATAAATGAAACAAGATGGGATTGGGAGGGAGACAAACCATAAGAGACTCTTAATCTCACAAAACAGACTGAGGGTTGTTGGTGGGAGGGGAGTCGGAAGAGGGTAATGGGGTTATGGACATTGGGGAGGGTGTGTGCTATGGTGAGTGCTGTGAAGTTTGTAAACCTGGCAACTCACAGACCTGTACCCTTGGGGCTAAGAATACATTATATGTTTATAAAAAAATTTAAAAATTAAAAAAAAAAAGTGTTCAAGTTACAGGGATGGAGAACAGGGTGGATTGGGCTCCCAGGATTTCCTGAGCTAAGAAAAACAAGAGGAAGGACAGATTTTAGGGGAGGGACAGTGGTTAGGAACGCTGAGTCTGTCTGTAACATTAAGGTACAGAAGTTTAGTAGATAGTTAACTATGGGTTTCAGGAATTAAAGAGAAAGAGCTAGGTTGGGATATTTATATTTCATAGCTGAAATCATGGGATTAAATAAAATTTTCTGTATGAATAATTTGTTTAAAAATGTGAACAGTTTGCTTTTCCATTGTTAGTGGTTTCAGCCCTGATATTGGCCATGGCTAAAATCATTGGTGTATGAGCAATTACCCTAGCCTCACTGTCTGCTCAAGATACTTAATTTTCAAAGACTTATTAATACTTATCAAATTGCTTTTAAATAAACCAAAGGATGGTTGTCAGAGAAAAAGGCCACAGAAAGGGCTTAGCTGCTAGTGTACCAGATATGTAAACTGACATGATTTTCTAAAGGGCTTCACTGAGGTTTACTTGACACAGAATAAATAGCACATGTTTAAAATGTACAATTTGGATGCCTGGGTGGCTCAGTTGTTAAGCGTCTGCCTTTGGCTCCCACATCGGGCTCCCTGCTCCACGGAAAGCCTGCTTCTCCCTCTCCCATTGCCCCCTACTTGTGTTCCCTCTCTCACTGTCTCTCTATCAAATAAATAAATAAATAAAACCTTTAAAAAAACAAAATAAAATGTACAATTTGATGAGGTTTGACAAATGTTTACACAATGAAACCATCACCACAATTAAGAGGAGGAAAATATCCATCACCCCAAAATTATCTCTGCTCTTTTAAATCCCTATTTCTGACCTCCTCTATAATCCCCTCTACCCTTAGTCTCTAGTAAACCACTGAACTGCGTTGTGCCACTACAGAATATTTGTATTTTCCAGAAATCTATATAAATGGAATCATGCAATATATACTAATTTTTGTCTGCTTTCTTTAAGAAAAATAATCCTGAGATTCATACATATTGATGGATATATTAAAAATTTATTTGTATTGTTGAGTAGTATCCCATCATATAGAGATATGCCAAAATTTGTCCATTCACCTGTTAAGGAGCATTTCAGTTGTTTCCAGTTTTTGTCTATTACAAATAAAGCTCATAAAGTCTTTATATGAAAATATGCTTTAATTTCTCTTAATACTTAGGAGTAGAATGGCTAATGCAGTTTTTAGGGGCATGTTTAACCTTTAAAAAACTGCCAATTATATCCCCACATGTTTTTACTATTTATGTTCCAAACATAAGTATACAAGAATTCCAGTAAGATTACATCTTTGCCAATAATCGGTATAGTCTTCTTAAAAATTTTGTTTTCTAATACGTATGTAGGATATTTCATTGTGAGTTTAATTTACATTTCCCCAAAACCCAGTTATGTTGGGTAGTTTTATCATGTGTTTATTATCTGCATATCCTTTTCAAAGTATCTATAAAGTCTTTTACTAACATTTGAATTATTTTTTATAAATCTTATATGCAAGTCATATCATCTATGTAATTTGTTT
Organism: Mellivora capensis; assembly: GCA_004024625.1. Lineage (NCBI taxonomy): Eukaryota > Metazoa > Chordata > Mammalia > Carnivora > Mustelidae > Mellivora > Mellivora capensis. The sequence continues at coordinate 13,030 of PISX010013954.1, read as the reverse complement.
TCTTAAAGTGAACTAAAAAACAAAGGTTCTTAATTTTGTTGAAAACCAATTTCAATATTTTTGTGCATCATGCCTTTTCACTTGTGTCATGTTTCTATGAAATGTTTGCCTGACTTGGTCCATCTGTGTGGCAGAGTCAGTTGAGCGTCCAGCTCCTGGTTTCGGCTCAGGTCATATCAGACTGAGCCCTGTGTCCAGATCCCCACTCAGTTTTGGCTTGAGATTCTCTCTTCTTCTCCCTCTGCCCCCCCACTTGTGCTCTCTCTATAAAAATAAAAATTTAAAATTTAAAAAAAAAGAAAGAAATCTTTGCCTGACTTAAGGAGACAAAGATTTTGTACCGTGTGTTCTTCTAGAAATGTTATACTTTTAGGTGATATATTTAAGACTATGATCTGGTTTAGCAAATCATTATATATGATAGACGGTACTATTTGATGTTCGCTGTTTTGTATTTTCGTATCTGATTATCCGATTCGGATATATGACTATCCAATTATATGCATGTATGTGTTGGAAATATTATCCTATTTCCACTGAATTGCATTTTGAGGGCTTTGTTTTTACTTTAAAAGGAGAACTATGCTTGATGATATATACTATTACATATTATAAAATTTTCTAAGTGTTAAAAATGACTTATGAGATTATAAATTGCCTTAAAATGGGGAACAAATTGAAAAAATGACCATAGGTCCTCAAATAGATTAATATTGAGTTACAGTTGAGAATCTCCTACCTGTTCATCCTTATGGCAAGACAGATGCTTTGTCTGAAATGTAATATATTAATATTCTGGAGGCAGGGTTCTAATTAAATAATTCTATACTATCTCAGGGGCTCTATGATGCTTAGAAGACCAGGGAGTGAATGTCCCTTTCCAACTGCAGTCAGCATATATCAATAGAATATAGGACACCATGTTTTATCACACCCAACTTGAGAAATCATACCTTCAAAATTAAATTTATTAAAATTCATATTTGAGAAAAACCTGGTTATTTGCATTTTGGGCATCTATGTATCACATATCAAATGTGATGGGTTGGTAAGAAATGGAGCTCAAATACCAAGAGAGATAAAGACTGTTTTGATACTAATTAGTGTTGCCAGATTGAAAGCTTACCCCCATGTGATTCCTGTTCAGCTCGAGGTTCATTAATCACTTACGTTTAGTGAGATCCTTCTGAGAAATGCTGCCATGTGTTAAACAAATATTATGTAAAATTTAAAAAGTAATAATTTTCTCCAAAATTGAGCTCAATTCAGCTTTCAAGGACACGTGCACAGCCCACAGGTATGATCAGAATTCCCAAGATAAGTAGAAGCAGCTCTACTAAGTTCTTCATGAGATATCAAGGGAATGCCCTCTGTGTTTCTCCAGGGATTAGCTCTATCTTTGTTGTCTGAAGGAGAATCAGATATATCATATTCTGTTCATATTCTAGTGTCTGAAGTCTTTGATCAGGATTCAGTCACTTATGGTAATTACAGTCTGCCCATTTCTCAAATGCAAATGCCCCTGAGAAGTATATAAAATTAAGCTCCTCATGTTTTAGAGAATGTGTTCTTAAAGTGGAATGTATAGCCTCTGCCCCCAGAAGCTCCTCAAAAAAGGCATCAGACCCCTGAAAAGTGCCAACTTTTGTGTGCAGGACAGGCTGTCTATACCATGGGATAAATAGCAAGCCCCTGGGTGAGGAAACATTAAGAAGTATGAACCAGGGAAGTATAGTTCTATTAAATGGCCTTCTGTGTGAATGGCTTTATTCATTTAGTGCTGTATAAAGGATTTTCATAATTTTTTATTGTGCTCATAATCAAAATGAATGGAAACACATTGTGTTGCCATATTATGCCACATAACATGTTATGCTGCCACATAACATGTTATGCCACATAAAATGGTACCATACTGTGTAGTATTATTGTCTCATATTTACCTAACACTTCCTTTATTTTCATTACCTTTTATTTTCCTATTGCAAAATAAGTTTTTAAAGATTTATTTATTCATTTTAGAAAGAGAGAGCACTTGCAAATTGGGAAGGGGTAGAAAGACAGAATCTTCAAGAAGACTCCCTACTGAGTGCAGAGCCCATTGTGGGGCTTGATACCACATCCCATGAGACCATGACCTAAGCCAAAACCAAGAATTGGATGCTCAACCGACACCCAGGCCTCCCAACTGCAAAATAATTTTTATCCTATGTATTTCATATCTACATTTTGGTACAATTCCCAAAAGCTGAACATTTTCTGTACTTCAGTTATCATTAAACTGCTTTTAAATAAAATTTTTATTTTAGTAAAAGGAAAAGTATATTACACGGTGTGCATGTCTGACCTTTCTTCCAGAGTCCATTTTAGTGATATGGCTCTGCTGATGACCTATTTTAGACATCATTTTGTTTGTTCCCCTGGGCTTTAGGCACACTGCCAAGAGAGGAGCTTACCTGTCTTTAGAGAGCCAGCTTAGGCAATCTAGCTCTATTTCAGGCAAAGCAGACATTAAAGTCTACAATCAATGGAAGAGAGGAGTGCTATAGAACTTGCAGGTTCACAGTGCCCCTAGAAAAGGACTGTGGCTGTTGCCTAAATGGAAGATAGTGTCTTCACTACCCCCTCTTCCACTAGCTAAAAGCTATACTGAAGCTTTCAGTATAGGACTTGGATAGGATGACAGAAGTCAGTATTGAACTCTGTCATGGGTACCTGGGGCAAGGCTTTGGACGACCCTATAGATATGAAAAGTCATACTAAGCATGGGTCAAAATTATATGGCAAACAGGACTCAATGCCTAGGAAAATATGAAGATAACAAATAGCAGGTGCCAAGCACTATACACTATACCGGAGCTATATGAACAAAATATACCTTCTGTGTGCTAGAGCTATGACCTTCAGTGGTGGAGAAATGAAATAATATAGAACACTGTATAGGAAGACTGCTGTAATCTCAAGTACTCCAGATGAAGAACTTTACAAAAATTCACGAAAGGTAGAAATGTAAATGATTTTTAAATAATATAAATTATTAAATATTATTATAATGGAGTTTGAATTTATTGGCTGCTGGGCGGCAGTAATAACCTGAGCTTCTCCCTAAAGCAGACCTCAGCTATAGGCACCAATAGAACGGCTCCAGGACATGAATTTTGAAAGCAACTCTGCAGCCATCCAAATATATGCCACACCAGTTGTGCAAGCCAGCTTTTCTCTCTTCCACTTTCTTTGGGATATCTAGAAAAAGAAAGTGAATCCTTTTCATGAGAAATGTAGACCCAGGTAGACTAAAGATGCTAAATTGTCTATTCCTCCTAGATACTCTACTTCACTGGAATAGAATCTGTGTTCTATCTTGATACTGTATTACTTAGTAACTCACAATGTTTGTGTTCAATAGTTTCTGAGTGAATGAATGAATGCATGCATGCATCCATGCCTGCATTTCTTCCCTAGAGTATAATGTTGAAGAGAGCTGCCAAATGTTTCTGTGTATGTGCATGTGTGTGTGGAGCTCAACAGAAATAGATGAGTATTTTCTAACTGTGTTGACAGAACCTAGGCCTAATCTATCATGAGAATTATATTCCCCTAAAGGTTTTAATGCAGGATCTTACAAACATGCTCCACCATAAGTGATGTTATATATTAAAACCCCTGTATATATAATAAAACAGTTCATTAAATGACAGTTATTTCTGCCTCTTTAGAATTTAAACAGTGGGGATATTCTTATGGACTTAGAACATGTCATATACATACCACAGCAAATATAAGAAAGTAATTGAATTTGGATATTACTTTTTTTTTTTTTAGAGCAAAAAGTGTTCCAGTCTTAGGATAAAGGAGGTGAGTAGAGATTTGGACAGCTGCCTGGCACTTAGGCTGTGCCACAATTTGCTATGCTGAAGATTCAAATTGGAAAATATCAACAGGGTATTAATTGAAATAAGTTATCCTGTTAATATAGTTAACCTTCTCCCTTGGATAATGTCAGAGGTTTCTGTTCAATATAGCAAACTGAATTTTAGTAAAAATAAGCACAAATATTTAGAAATTATAGTTCATCAGAAAGTCGGGATATATTGATAAACAAAATGTATTTATATTTATATATCAAAATTATTCAGCAAAATGGTGTTCTTAAATTTGAAAATCATGTTAAATATGAGCCTAAAGCAAATTTTATTTTAATGGGACAGATACTTAACCAAAGAAGTGATATTGTACCTCTTACTTAATGCTTACCAAAAGGATATATAAATTATAGTGAACAAAATAATGTGGAGTTGAAATGATTATTCTGAGAGAGTTGACTGAATCTCGGTTTGTCTTCTCAAAGCTTGAATATTTTGGTATCCATTTACTCTAGGAAATATGGAGTTGAGATCTCTGATGCAAAGTAGTGAGATATGCCAAACTTCATTGCGTTACTCCTTCAGTACTTTGATTTTCAAAAAAGTGGAAGGGAAGTAGGCTGCTGCCTACTTGTACAGTTTAGTTTATATTTTAACAAAGTCTAATTTGGTATGTTCCACTTCATGAATATGAAGTACAAAGACATGATAGCAATAAAAACAATGCAGGGATTCACTACCTCTTTTGATTACTGAAATTAAGCTATTACCTGGTTCCCTCTACCAGTTATTTTTCTGGAGTCTCTCTTCCTTTGTCTGTCTATGTCCCTCCCCTCCCCTCCTCTTCCCTCCCCACCACCCTCAGTGGCTATGGGTGGACTACATTTCCTTTTCCTACTTTGGGAGAAGGACTGTGAGATGAGTGTTATCCTCAGAAACTCTGAATGGCTGCCTGCCTGTTGGGACTCATCACTCACTTCGGGAAATTGGTTAATTCTTAAAGATAAGTATTTTGTTAACCTTGCTTAATTTCCCACACTTCCTTTTTAGCTTTCAGATATCTGGTGTTACTCAACTAAGAAAAAATATTGTAAAATGTGACATGCAACTGTTAGCATATTAAGGATTTTTTTTTTCAAATGTGATGTGAAAGTAGAGCCCTAGGATACCAAATAATTTTTAGTAAATGCTTCATTGTAGAGTATATTAACAGTTGGATATCACATCCACATTCTGCCAACTTCTAGATACTGAGGTAGGAGAAGGAAGGAGGTGCTGAGATTATAGTAGAGTGCTCATCAGTGGGTTCAGCACTCCTGCTGAGCTTGCCACCGGGTCTCATGCTCACGGGTACAGCTGGTGGCAAGTCCCTGCAATCAGAAGCCATCACTAACAGAAAGACTCTACAGTCATTTTAATCAGTCTTCAGCAACACTAGCAATAAATGTACTAAGTGGATACATTTTCCTGGGAATTGCCACTGTGGCTTTAGTATTCTGCTTGAATTGAGACAGCATGATACAATGTAGAATCAGTGATGATGGAATCAAACATTCTACTGGGTATGAGTCTAGATTTATTCTACAAAGTTACTCTAATTTTTGATCTAGGGAACAACATTGTTAAGGCAGATATAGAGAAGGCATGCATAGTATGTCTAAGACATAATTTAAGTGGACCCTAGAATATTTACACAATGGTGAAGAGTTGAGAAATATGGTATTTTATGTTTAAGAAAAATATGCAAGATTTAATCTAATGAATTTTTAAAAGGTTTTTCTTTTGCACACATATGTATAATTCAAAATGTCTAATGAACTGGGGCACCTGGGTGGCTCAGTGGGTTAAGCCTCTGCCTTTGGCTCAGGTCATGATCTCAGGGTCTTGGGATCAAGCCCCATATGGGCTCTCTGCTCAGCAGGGAGCCTGCTTCCCTCTCTCTCTGCCTGCCTCTCTGCCTACTTGTTATCTCTGTCTGTCAAATAAATAAATAAAAAATATTTGAAAAAAATGTCTAATGAACCTATAAGGCTTCATTAAAAACCAACAATTCCCGTCCCTCTCCTCCCTACCCTACTCCATATGAGTAAACGTATTTCTCTCTCTGAGCTAGTTAGCTATGTATATATTCAGAGGTTTGCCACATATTTCTTAAGTAACGTGCTTATATTGTTATACCATGCTTTTTTTGTTTGTGTTCTCTATTTCCTATTGACTTCTTATTATGGAAGATGAGGCTATAGTTCTTCCATACTTCTGCTCCCATTCATTTCTCCATCCATCTTGCATACATAGTTATGTCATTAAAATAGAGTTGCCATATTTTAGTTAAACTAGTATTTGGTGTTATATTATTATTACTATTTAAATATTACATATGAGCCATGAAATCTTCTCAAATTATATTTTCTGTCTTGCATGTTTTTTTCTTCCCCCTCTCCACTGTCTCCAATGTTGTTTCATCCATCACTAATTTTCTTCCTTAAATGTAAATCTTCTCTCGATTCATTTTTTCAAAATCCAAGTAATCTCTCAGTTTTTTCAACCTAAAAATTTATTTCCTGTTTTTGTAGAAAACTTACAAAAGATACAAAAAAGTAAAAAAAGAATAATTCTATAAGTATTTGGGTACTCTGTGTCTAGTTTGAGAAAGAAAGGATTATATGAAATATAAGAGTCGGCATGTACCTTCCTAATATATCCCCTCCCATTCATGCAAACAGTCCCAAATGTAATGTTCATGATTCGTATTTATTATTCTATACTTTTTCCATGAATATATACATACCAAAGAAAAATGTATTTTAGCTCAGGGTATTTTAAAATATTTTGGAAATGCTACCATACTGGACCAATTTCTTATGCCATACACACACAAAAATAAAATGGATGAAAGACCTAAATATGAGACAGGAAACCATCAAAATCCTAGAGAAGAACACAGGCAACCTCTTTGACATCTACCATAGCAACTTCTTACTAGATACGTCTCCGGAGGCAAGGGAAACAAAAACAAAGATAAAAGCAACTGCACAGTAAAGGAAACAATCAACAAAACTTCAGAATGGGAGAAGATATTTGCAAATGATAAAGGGTTAGCAAATAGGTAAAGAACCTATCAAACTCAATACCTCAAAAAAAAACCTCAAAACAAATAATCTGATTAAGAAATGGTCAGAAGACATGAATAGACATTTTTCCAAAGAAGACAGCCAGATGGCCAATATACACATGAAAAGATGCTCAACATCACTCATCATCAGGGAAATCAAAACTACTAATAAGATATCACCTCACACCTGTCAGAATGGCTAAACTTAACAACATAGGAAGCAACAGATGTTGGTGAGGATGCAGAGAAAGCAGAAGCCTTTTGCACTGGTGGGTGGGAATGCAAACTGGTGCAGTCACTCTGGAAAACAAAATGGAGTTTCTTCAGAAAGTGAAAAATAGAGCTACCCTATGACCCAGCAATTGCATTACTAAGTAGTTACACAAAGGATACAAAAATACTGATTTAAAGGGACACATGCACCTCCATGTTTATTGCAGCACTACCAACAATAGCCAAGTTATGGAAAAAGCCCAATGATGGATGGATAAAGAAGAGGTGATATATACTTCTATACTTCTATACTATATACAATGGAATATAACTCAGCCATAAAAATGAATGAAATTGGCAAAAAGGTGGATGGAACTACATAGTACTATGCTAAGTGGAATAAGTCGGAGAAAGACAAATATATGATTTCACTCATATGAAAATTGAAGAAACAAAACAGATGAATATAGAGGGAAAAAAGAGAGAGGCAAATCATAAAACACTCTCTACCATAAAGAATAAACTAAGGGTTGCTGGAGGGAAAGTGGATAAGGCAGGTGTTAGGTAGAGGATGGGGATTAAGGATGAGCACTGGGTGTTGTATGTAAGTGACGAATGATTAAATTCTACTCCTGAAACTATTACTACACTGTAGTGAAATTTAAAGATTTTATTTATTTATTTCGCAGACAGAGATCGCAAGTAGGCAGGGAGGCAGGCAGAGAGGGGAAGGGAAGCAGGCTCCCTGCTGAGCAGAGAGCCCAATGCGGGAATCATGACCTTGAACCAAAGGCAGAGGCTTTAACCCACTGAGCTACCCAGGCGCCCACTGTAGTGGAATTTAAATAAAGACTTCAAATTACAAAAAACAAAAACAAACAAACAAAAAAGAGAAAAAAAAATGCTACCATACCATTGTCAAAATATAAAATGGAGACCAAAAGTGAAAATTCCCTGATCAGACAAAACCATTTAAATCATGTAAGCAAAACTAAGTCTAGTTTATTTCATGAATATAAGCAAAAGTTAACTAAGGTTATTTCTTGTAAATTCCTCTAATAATCATAAAAGCAACTTACATCATTTTCCTAAAATAGTGTAAAATAATCATGTTTAATCCCTGCTCTCTAGAACCTCCATTGTAATAACCAACCATTGCAAAGGTTAAACAACTACTTCGTTACTTTATATGCATGCCATCCTGTAAAGTCATGCCTCGAAGCTTTGTATCAGATTTGGGCTTGGAAACACCCAGTTCATGACCTGTTGTTGTTGTTTTTTTCATGAGCTGTTTTTATATATACAACAAATTTTTACTAAATACTATTTTACTAATCTGGTTTAAATTTTTACTGTTTCTAGAATTTTAACACGGTGCAAATTTCTCATTCTTCCTATTTTTTTACTTGACATTACAATATTCATGAGTTCATTTATGTTGACACATGTAATTCTAATTAGGTGACTTTCACTGCTCTGTGGCATAACCATTATGTTCAGCATGCATGACTAGTGGAAGTAAACATAAAGCCACTTCATTTTTATCTTTTCATGTCACTTTAAATCATCTGTGTGATTCTACTACTTCCCAAAACAGAATGAAAAATTCAGATAGATCCAGTACTAAGTGGATACTTTGAGAGCTTTAGGTCATAAAAAACAGTCTCAATTTACTGTTTAAAGGTCCAGTTATATATAATTATTAAAGTCCAAATCTGTTTTGGACTAGAAAGAAGGACATGACAGTTTCTTAGCATTTGACTTCCCTTCTCTCAACTCCCTAACATCAGGGAAGCTATCTCTCAAACACAAGTCAAAGCCCAAGAGAATCACAAAGATACTCACCCCAGCATTTTTGAGCAAGGCCAAAGCCAGCAACTACAACTTCCAGACTTTTTTTCCCCCAGATTTTTTTATCTCACTACAATAACCCCAATTCTTTTCAGCCACAGTTCAGTGACATTTAGCATAACTTGTAGTCAAGAACATTAAAAAAAAAAAAAAACTTTCAATATTATTAAAGTGAATTATCTGCATCTGTTTTGACAATTACCTTTTTTCTTTTTTCTTTTGTAATCTGTTACTATAGTGAAGTACCTTAATTTTCTAAATAAAAATAACCTTGTGTGTCTGTGATAAACCCAATATTTGCATGTATACATAGATAGATTGATAGATGATAGATAGATAGATAGGATAGATAGATACCCTTTATTCATACATGGTTTTTTACTTCTAAAACTATGTGTGTTGAATAGTCTCAATTCATCTCCTTATCTTTCATAATTTCTACTTTTTTCATTCTATGATTTAAATTCTGTATGCTATTTTTAATTTTTTTTAAAATTTATTCATTTGAGACTCAGAGAGAGCATGAGTGGAGGAGAGAGGCAGAGGAAGAGGAAGAAGCAGACTCCCTGCTGAGCCTGGAGCCCAACACAGAGTCAATCCCAGAACCTGATCATGACCTGAGCCAAAGGCAGATGCTTAACCACATGAGCCACCCAGGCACCCCTCTGTATAATATTTTTATGTCTGCCAGCTTACCAATTATTTTACTAGCCTTTTTTTTTTTTTTTTAAGTAGAATCCCATGCCCAATGTGGAGCCCAAAGCAAGGCTTGAACTCATGATGCAAATGTCTTCTGCCCATTTCTTCACTGGGTTTTTTGTTTTTGGGGGTGTTGAGTTTGATAAGTTCTTTATGGATTTTTGGATACTAACCCTTTATCTGATATGTCATTTGCAAATATCTTCTATTCTGTAGGTTGCATTTTTTATCTGATATATCATTTGCAAATATCTTCTCCTATTCTGTAGGTTGCATTTTAGTCTTCTTGATTATTTTATTTGCTGTGCAAAAGCTGTTTATCCTGATGAAGTCCCAATTATTTATTTTTGCTTTTGTTTCCCTTGCCTCTGGAGACATGTCAAGCAAGAAATTGCTGTGGCTGAGGTCACTGCCTGTGTTTTCCCCTAGGATTTTGATGGATTCCTGTCTCACATTTATGTCTTTCATCCATCCATTTTTAAAAATTTTTATTTCTTTTCAGTGTAACAGAATTCATAGTTTTTGCATCACACCCAGTGCTCCATGCAATGCGTGCCCTCCATAATACCCACCACCTGGCTCCCCCAACCTCCCACCCCCCACCCCTTCAAACCCTCAGGTTGTTTTTCAGACTCCATAGTCTCTCAGGGTTCATCTCCCCTTCCAATTTCCCTCAACTCCCTTCTCCTCTCCATCTCCCCATGTCCTCCATGTTATTTGTTATACTCCGCAAATAAGTGAAACCATATGATAATTGATTCTCTCTGCTTGACTTATTTCACTCAGCATAATCTCTTCCAGTCCCGTCCATGTTGCTACAAAAGTTGGGTATTCATCCTTTCTAATGGAGGCATAATACTCCATAGTGTATATGGACCACATCTTCCTTATCCATTCATCCGTTGAAGGGCATCTTGGTTCTTTCCACAGTTTGACGACCGTGGCCATTGCTGATATAAACATTGGGGTACAAATAGCCCTTCTTTTCACCACATCTGCATCCATCCATTTTTAATTTAATTTTGTGTATGCTGTAGGAACGTTGTTCAGTTTCGTTCTTCTGCATTGACTGTCCAATTTTCCCCAGCACTATTTGTTGAAGAAACTGTCTTTTTTCCATTGGATATTCTTTCCTGCTTTGCTGAAATTAATTGGCCATAGAGTTGAGGGTCCATATCTGGGTTCTCTATTCTGTTCCATTGATCTTCGCATCTGTTTTGGGGCAATACCATACTGTCTTGATGATTATAGCTTTGTAATACAGCATGAAATCCAGAATTGTGATGCCTCCAGCTATAGTTTTCTTTTTCAACGTTACTTTTGTTATTCGGGGTCTTCTCTGGTTTCTTACAAATTTTAGAATTGTTTGCTCCAGCTCCGTGAAAAATGCTGATGGTATTTTGATAGGGATTGCACTGAAAGTGTAGATTGCTCTGGGTAGCACAGACATTTTAACAATACTTGTTCTTCCAATCCATGAGCATAGAATGTTCTTCCATTTATTTCTGTCTTCCTCAATTTCTTTCATAAGCATTCAGTAGTTTTCAGAGTACAGATTTTTTACCTCTTTGGTTAGGTTTATCTTATGGCTTTTGGTGCAATTGTAAATGGAATAGATTCCATAATTTCTCTTTCTCTTGTTTATTGTTGGTATATAGAAATGCAACAGACTTCTGTGCATTGATTTTATATCCTGCAACTTTGCTGAATTCCTGTATCAGCTCCAGCAAATTTTTGTGGAGTCTTTCAGGTTTTCTACATTGACTTTCATGTCATCTGCAAAGAGTAAAAGTTTGACTTCTTGCTGATTTGCAGGCCTTTTATTTCTTTTTGTTGCCTGATTGCTGAAGCCAGGAATTCCTGTGCTATGTTGAGCAATAGTGGTGAGAATGGACATCCCTGTCACATTCTTGACTTTAGGAGAAAAGCTCCCAGTTTTTCCCCTTTGAGGAGGAATATTAGCTGTAAGTCTTTCATATATGGCCTTTATGATGTTGAAGTATATTCCCTCTATCTCTGCTTCTTGGAAGGTTTTTAACAAGAAAGTATGTTGTATTTTGCCAAATGCTTTTTCTGCATCTATTGAGAGAACCATTTGGTTCTTATCCTTTCTTTTATTAATGTGGTATATTATTTTGACTGATTTGCAGATGTTGAACCACATTTACAGGCCAGGAATAAATCCCCCTTTGTCATGGTGAATAATCCTTTTAGCATTTTGTTGGATCTGATTAGTTAGTATCTTGTTGAGAAGTTTTGCATTCATGTTCATTAGGGATATTGGTCTGTAATTCTCCTTTTTAGTGAGGTTTGTCTGGTTTGGGATCAAGGTCATGCTGGCCTCATAAAATGAATTTGGAAGTTTTCCTTCCATTTCTGTTTTTTTCAAATGGCTTCAGAAGAAGGGGTATTAATTCTTCTTTAACTGGTAGAATTCTCCTGGAAAGCCATCTGGCCCTATACTCTTGTTTATTGGGAGATTTTTGATTACTGATTCAATTTCTTTGCTGGTTATGAGTCTGTTCAGATTTTTCTATTTCTTCCTGTTTTAGTTTTTATAGTTTATATGTTTCTAGGAATTTACCCATTTCTTCCAGATTGCCTACTTTGCTCGCATATAATTGCTCATAATATTCTGATTGTTCTTACTTCTGTATTAGTTGTAATCTCTCCTCTTTCATTCATTTTATTTGGATCCTTTCTCTTTCCTTTTTGATAAGTTTGGCTAGGGCTTTATCAACCTTGTTAATTCTTTCAAAGAATCAGCTCCTAATTTCATTGATCTGTTCTAATGTGTGTTTTTTGTTTGTTTGTTTGTTTGTTTGTTTGTTTTTTATTTCTGTATCATTGATTTCTGCTCTAATCTTTACTGTTTCTCGTTTTCTGCTGGATTCAGGCTTTATTTGCTATTCTTTTTCCAACTCCTGTAGATATAAGGTTAGGTTGTGTATTTGGGACTTTTCTTGCTTCTTGAGGTAGGCCTGTATTGCAATATACTTCCTTCTTAGGACTTCCTTTGCTGCATCCCAAGGGTTTTGAACTGTCCTGTTTTCATTTTCATTTCCTTCCATGTATTTTTTAAAAATTTATCTTTAGGGACGCCTGGGTGGCTCAGTTGGTTAAGCGCCTGCCTTCGGCTCAGGTCATGATCCCAGCATCCTGGGATCGAGTCCCACATCGGGCTCCTTGCTCGGCAGGGAGCCTGCTTCTCCCTCTGCCTCTGCCTGCCACTCTGTCTGCCTGTGCTCGCTCTCTGGCTCTCTCTCTCTCTCTCTGACAAATAAATAAATAA
>PISX010013953.1:0-54766 GCA_004024625.1 Mellivora capensis | reverse complement strand
GATGAAAACATCTGTTGATGACTATGGATTAACTCTTTATTGTACTACCTGGACCTTGACTTCTTATCATTGATGGAAATTCTTATAAATACAATTGATAGCAGTTTCAAAGCTGGAACTGAGCAGTGCAAGTGTTTGAAATACAGAAAAATGACCTCAGAGAGACTTGAAAGAATGATATTGAATATTTATTTTCCAAACAACTTCAAAATGGATGAAACATATTTTCAAATGGACATAGCTACATATCTAAATTTATGGATGGACACACTTGTTAAAAGTGAAGCTGATAATCTCGATACATCCAGAGGATCAAAATAGCTTGAAGACCAAGTTGCTGACTCAGAAATGTTAAGGAGTACAAGAATTTTCCTATGAGCGGTACTAACTTGTGCAAAAGTCTAGCAGTGTGGATAGTAGTTCAACATTTAAAGAAATCGATGTACCTTTTATTCAACCAGTACTCTGGTTGATGTAAATTAATACAATGCCCAGATATATAGTAGTTACATTAAGGTAGTTTGTTTTTTGGTTGTTTAATATGGCTTTTAGTATTAATTGTACGTTAACTGAGCCCAGAGTGCTTTTTAGGTGGGAATGGAGACAGAATTGCTTAACAGAGCATTCACTTTGAGGAAGATCTTAATATTTAATGAATACACAACATATGAGCACCCAAAATATCTTTGGAGCATTCACCAGAAAAGATTTAAAAAGTATATTTACTACAAATGTACCAAACTTGTTAGGAAAGGAAGATATGTGAGGGAGTAAGCCAGAACTTTCATATAGCCTAATGATTTTGATAAATCTGAACATTTGAATGAGATGGCATAAAATAAATTGTTATATTTTACTATCTAACTGATTAAGCATCAGGTTGCACTGTGTTAAGAAAGTCTCAAAAAACTACACTAGTAGGAATGAATTAATACGAATCATCATAAAGAATAACGCTTTCAAGTTGAATTTCTGGAATATGACTTTTATCTGTAATAAAACCTCAAAGAAAAAATCACTTAATTATGGAAGTATGATTAATATTGAAAAAAATATTTAAAGAACACACAGAGGACCCTTGAACTTACTTTCTCTTTTTCCCTAGTAAGTAACCAACCGCTGCTCTAGTTACAGCATTAGACCAATTTCCCCAGTGGACCCGGAATGCAGGACTTTCAATCTTGCCAGTGCCACGTAATTCATACTTCAACAATGTATAAAAATCAGTTATCTTATGATATAGTTGGAATTAGGTTTAGAGTTCATTAGTTATGTTTCCTCAGGACTCTGTCACCTTCTTCCCCTTTTGTCCCTGTAAATCATCTTTCTCTAACAAGTGAGGACTTTCATGATTAGTTCAGCCTTCACTGAACCCTGACTGCAAACTTCTAAAAGCATACTGTTTAGCTTTCAATCATGTTACGTGTCATTATTCACTACTGTTTCGTGGTGTATTTATTTTAGCAGCGAATTGCTGTGTTTCTCATAGATATAAAAGGATACCCTTTTATATTAAATATATTAGTTCTTTTTCAAACTAGATTATCTGTTCCACTCTTCTTTGAAGTCATATTTTTGCAGTGTTCTGACATCCTTAAGATGGTTTAAACAGAGAGATGCTAAATGAATGTCTGTTTTTTTTTCATTAGTGCCCTTTGCAATTGACCCCCAATTGCATTAGCTGTGCTAAGTAGGAAAAGTCAGAACCTGGCGGGGGGGGAGTCTCTGTATTTTTATAATTATTTTTGCAGCAGATGCATTGATCGTTTATGAATTTCAGAGCAAACAGGTAATGTGACCGGTTAGGTCTGCCTCGCATAGGAATGGATGGCTTCCTGGGATCCCTACTGAGTCCCTGGTGCCACCCAACAGAAATCACCTCTTTTCACTCTTGCTGCCTGAACTTTCTTTGTCTCTGCTTCTGCTGTGTCTCATACGACCTCTTGAAATAGGAAAGATAATTAAGGGCTTAGGTGTCAAATAACTTTCATGAAAGTGGAAACTAAAAAAATGAATCTCTGATTTACTTTTCTTTTTCAGATCTGCTTGACTACTACCTGCAGAAAGAGTGTTTTTGTTCAGGAGATAAAGTACCCACTAAAAAGGAATGAGGATGAGGAACCAGAGCAAACTTGTATTCATCAGAAATGTTAGTAAGAGTGCAGACTAAAATATTCATGTGGATAACTATCCATGTTATCCACAAGCAGAAACTACTCAAATGTCCATCGACAATAAATTGTATACATTGTAGAAATTCACCCAGTGCAATATAATATGGCACAACACATACAATGTGCATGAATTGAATGGTGTTCCAACAAAAGAAGCCAGCCACAAAGCACTGCATATTGTATGATGCACTTACAGAAAAACAATACTTGTTGTAAGGACTGGGAGGGAGCATGGAAGATGTCTGGAGTACCCCTTGTGTTGTTTCTTGATCTGGATCCATTACATGCATGTGAATCTCAGCTTGTGGAAGTCTGTTGAGTCAAGTAGGATGTGTATTCTTTTCTGTATGCATATTGCTACTCAAAAAAGTTAAGAAATAAAGAGAGGAAATAAATATATCAACCTAGAAGATGAAAGTTCAACTGGGTGCCCTTTGTCCCATTGTAAATGGGTAATTTTCTATGGAAAAAATGTAAATGAAATCTACTGTATATTTCTTTTTAAAGACTTTTTAAAAAGATTTATTTATTTATTTTTAATTTTTTAAAAGAAGATTTTATTTATTTATAAGCAGGCGGAATAGCAAGCAGAGATAGAGGGAGAAGCAGGGTCTCCACAGAGCAGGGTGTCCAACGCAGGGCTTGATCCCAGGACCCTGGGACCATAACCTGAGCTAAAGGCAAATACTTAACTGACTGAGCCACCCAGGAACCCCCATTTATTTATTTTAAAGAGAGAAAGAGAGCATGAGTGGGAGAGGCAGAGGGAGAGGAAGAGAGAATCTCAAGCAGACTCCCTGCTGAGCATGGGCAAAGCCAATGTGGGGCTTGATCTCAGGACCTTGAGATCAGGGCCTGAGCTGAAATGGAGAATTCAACACTTAACCGAATGGGCAACCCAGGTGCCCTGAACCTCCTTTTTACAGATACAATTTACTGATCAATTGATATCAGTTTATCAATTGCTTACCCCACATCAAAGAAAACAATAACATACGGTTCCTACCTTTATGAGAACAACATTAGTATACAGATTTTATGTTATATGCTGTTTCTAACCTTGATACTTATCCAGAGATGGTGTTAAGTAATGAACAAAATGTATCCAGATGTACAGTATTCAGATGGATCCTGAAGGATGGGCAAGAATTTTTTTAATCAAAATTTTTAATTAAAATTGTAAAACCTATTTTTAAATTGGAATTTTAAAAATTGTCTCAACAGCTTATTGAGATAGGTGTAGATTCACAAGCAATTTTAAAGAAATAATACAGAGAGGCCCTGACAGTTTGACCAATTTCCATCATGGTAATGTTTTGCAAATCCATAGAATAATATAAGATATTGACATTGATACAGTACACTGATTTTATTCAGATTTTTCAGTGTAACTTGGTTGTGAGGGTATGTGTGCATGTGAGTAAAGTTCAGTGCAATCTTACCACCTATATAGTTTCGTGTATCCACAGCCATAGTCAAGACACTGAACAGCTCAAATGCCACAAGTCCCCTATTTTACCATTTTTTAACCACGCCCAGCTCCTTTCCTTCCGTCCTTTCCACAACTGACCTTGTCTCTACTCCCTGATAATGACTAATCTGTCTTCCATTTCTAAAATTTTGTCACATCAATAATGTTATGTAAATGGAATTGTATACTCTGCACCTTTCTGACTTTTTTTCACTCAGTTTATCTTCCTGGTGATTCATCTCAGTTGCATGTATCTATTGTTGGTTCTTTTTCATTAATGAGTAGTATTGCCTGGTATATATGTGTCAGTTTATTTATCCAGTCATCTGTTGAAGGTTATCTGGGCAGATTGCAGGTTTTGGCTACTGTAAGTTAAGCTGCTGTGCACATTTGTGTGCAAAGATCTGGCTCAAGGAGAGCAAATGTAATAGGTATAGATGGAAATAAGATTAGGTGGTTAAGGAATTTGTTTAAAAAGGACAGACTCAGAGGTGCCTGGCTGGCTCAGTCAGTAGAGCATGTGACTTTTGATCTTGGGGTCATGAGTTCAAACCCCATGTTGGGTGTAGAGCTTACTTTATTATTATTTTTTTAAGATTTTATTTATTTATTTATTTATTTATTTATTTATTTATTTAAGATTTTATTTATTTATTTGACAGACAGAGATCACAAGTAGGCAGAGAGGTAGGCAGAGAGAGAGAGAGAGGAGGAAGCAGGCTCCTCACTGAGCAGAGAGCCCAATGCAGGGCTTAATCCCAGGATCCTGAGTTCATGACCTGAGCTGAAGGCAGAGGCTTAACTCCCTGAGCCATCCAGGAGCCCCGGGGTTACTCATGTAAGGAATACACACCACCAGACTAACTCTCCAGGCCACAGAAGCTCCTGCAAGCCCACCTGGGGTGCTGACTGCCTTTTGACACTTTTAAAAATGGGCATTGCAGTGGTGGTGCAGATCCCATCAATTAAGTGAAGAATGGGGGAACAAAGATTTCCTCCCAAACCTTTAAAGTGGGTTTTTGTTTGGGGTGTGTTTTTCCACCCTCTGAATTTTTACTTTTAAATCTTTGATGTTATCCTGGGGGCTGCAGGCATGACAGGCAACGAGCAGGTGAAGAACCAATGGGAAAGTGTTTGAAAACGGGTGTGTTAGCTAACAAGGCTTCTGAATGTATCGCTGTGGTCCACAGAGAAGGCTGGAGAAGGTAGCAAGGAGATGCTGTATCAGCTACTGCAGCCTTAAAACAAAGTTGGTGTCTCTTTGGACTTTAAAATTGTTCCTATGCAGCTTATTTTATTTTTGTTTAATCAAATAAACAAGAGGGGTTTTCCATGGAAAACAAACAAACAAACAAACAACAAAAAAACTGATTTAAAATGCAGGTAGAAGTATTTAAACCTTATGTTAATCATAGTAAATAAAAGGCCACTGTTAGTTTCTTAGCAGGTGAGAGCCCTGCTCTGCTGGCTTCTGTTGGCAATACCGAAGCGACTGGATGCAGTAGCTCTCAGTCATGGCTGAATGTTATACTAACGTGGGGAGCTTTTAAAAACCCTAATACCTGGGCTGCATAACAGACCAATTAAATCAGACTCTCAGTGGATCTCAAGTATCCCTAGTTTTCAAAATTTCCCAGGCTAAACCAAGGCATGGCACCACTGGACTAAAGGTAGGTAATCTGATCAAGAAGTGGCTCCTGTAATCCAAGGGTGAAATGAAAAGGAATTTAGTCACGGGGAAAGAGACAAACCAGATGGTTTGAAGGGAGAAAATGGACATAGCTACATATTTAAACTTATGTTCAGTGGTGAAGAAGATATGCGGAAGCAAGCAAAGAATGGATTAAGAGGTTCCCAAAGTTTTACACTGTATTGCAGATTTGTGGGATATTTATGGGGAGATATTTGGGAGGTCTTCAGTGGTCATAATTTATTTGCTTTGATGGTAATGCATTCAGGAAGATACTTTTTTTCTTTTAGAGTCGGCTGGAAATTTTCATACTCAAAATTATCCTTTTTCCCCATAGAAATCAAAGTTTCATTTTTACATTAAAAACAAACTTTTATTCATCTTAGCAGACTCCAGTGTTTCATTAAATGCTTCTGTTTGCAGTATCCTGAGGTGATAATATTGCTTGTCTTCTGTGATGAACAAGTTTCAAACCTGGATACTCACTGCCATAAACTGAAATGAAAACACATCTTCATAATACAGGAGATTAGTTATGGCTGTGCTGTGGATCTGCCAATCAGGTATTCAAAACCTGGCAATAGCAAAGAAGAGCCAGTGGCTTTCATAATGTATTTTTAAATGAACGTCGTAAAGAAAACTCCATTTCATTAAGTGCTTGAAGAGAGCTTCTTGAAAATATATTCAGTTAGAGAAGCCGGGTTCCCAAGTGAGTCCTGTCACTCCACAGGAGGTGAGTTTATTTTCCACAGTGACTGAGTCTGGTGCTATTGAGTTGTTTTCCTTGTCACCTTAGGTAAGCTTAATGGCTAATGGGATCGCTAATAGGATATACAGTCAGTTATGGAGTTCTAAACTAGCTTGGATTAGCTATGACTAAAATCAATTATCACAGCCCACTGGTCCACAGAAATCAGAGGGTCCTCTCATTTCTGTTCCTAGTGAACAGCTGTACTCAGTCCCCAAGAGGAGAAAAATATTACCAGCAAAATTGATGCTAATTAGCACCCACGTTGGCAGTCAGAATAGAGACACTGAGAAGAAAATTTGCAAAATGAGGCTGGTTAAGGGCAGTAAAAATTGTGTCCCTAAAATTAGCCAAGTATAATAAATGACTTTACAGTGATTTTCTGAAAACCCATATTCTTCCATTAATCAACACTTTAAAGGGCTATTTTGTGAGTGATGTGATATAAGTTGTACATTGTTATTTATTCAATTATTTTTACTTCAAAATATCCAATATCGGCAAACTTTTGTGCAACCACCAAATGTTATTGGCTTGCTATATGTCTTTGCTATGACAAACACTTTCTCTAGGAGATTAGTGTTGGCAAGCAAAAGTCAGTCAATAAAAATTGGTCTTTTGCTCAGGAAAGTAGATAATAATTCCATTGTTGTCCCTTAAAATTCTACCTTTAGATAATAATCTTTAGTTTAGCACTTTAAGATTAAAAGAATTCAGTAGGAACAATATAGCTTTTCAATTATTTACAACTTAGCTGTGAGTAAATTTTAGATCATTACTTGAGTGTACATTGAAGAGAGAAAGGTTGGAAGAATAAGAGCCTCAAAAAATACGAAATGTTTACAGAAGGACATTTCCATGCTCACTGTATAATTTGGATATCAGTTGAATTTAATTAGTACTTTTACCTTATTTCTTATGACATCATTTTCAAGACAAAATATTACTCGTAGTAAAAGATCGTGTTTTATTCCAACTAAACCGATACTGAGGTGGACAGCTTCATTGAAAACTGATTTTATTTTGGAAAAGCCACACAATTTAGCTTCTGCAATTTATAACTGACATGCTAGGAAGGACTGATGTCTAAATTCAATCAAATATTTGCGTTATCATTTTTCTTTGAAGATGGAATTGTCAATGGAGTAATACTGGATTAGGCAGCTGGTATGACAGCAAGCATTTCAGGGGAATCATTGATTGTGGCGATGTCCTTTATTGACATGCCCATGCTTTCCTATTAAACAGTGGTGTAAATGGTAAGATGCTTGCAGGGATTAAGACATGGTTGAAACTGGCTGATTAAACTTCCCTGATAAATCTCCTAGCACACATTCAAACACAATTTTTATACACAATATTGTTACTCCTGCTCTGACCAGCAGGCTTTTAAATAATTCTCTTCCCTGTCCATGAATGAATTCTGTGCCCTTCATAAACATTCTTCAAACCTGGGCAGAAAGACAAAAACAAATCCAGAATAAGAACAACAACAAAAATATGCTTCTGATAATGTTATATCCATTCTAGAAGAAGATGACAATACCTTTATGATTGTAGAGAACTTCGGAGTTTATAGGCTATATTTTTTAAGATTTTATCTTTATTTATTTGACACAGAGAGACACAGCAAGAGAGGGAACACAAATAGGAGGAGCGGGAGATGGAGAAGCAGGCTTCCTGCTGAGCAGGGAGCCTGATGTGGGACTCGATTCCAGGACCCCAGGATCATTACCTGAGCCGAAGGCAGACACTTAACGATTGAGCCATCCAGGCGCGCCTAAGCTATTTTCATAAGCATCTTGTGAAATAACCAAAACAGATATCATTATCTGGAAACTACATTTGCATATCTAGCAAAGTATGGGACTGGAATCAGAACACTGACTTTCCTGACTGTTAATGATGATGAAAGACTAGTGCCTATTTTATATTTGAGATTCGTAAGTGCCTGTAGCTATACAATTGCATTTAACATAGAATATTTATTCCAGAACCAGATAAGTACACCACTAAATGAAGAGAACTACAGGCCAATATCCCTGATGAACATAGAACAAAAATTCTCAATAAAATCTAACAAATTGAATTCAACAATACATTAAAAAAATCACCATGATCAAGTGGGATTGATTCCTGGGCTGCAAGGGTGGTTCAATATTCACACATCAATCAATGTGATACATCATATCAATAAGAGAAAAGATAAGAAACATATGAAAAAAACATTTGACGAGTACAACATCCATTCATGATAGAAAACCTCAACAAAGTAGGTTTGGAGGGAACATACCTAAACATAATAAAGGCCATCTATGAAAAACTCACAGCTAATATCATCCTTAATGGGAAAAAAAAACAGAACAAAATAAAACAAAACAAACAAACAAAAAAAGACCCAGAGCTTTCCCCCTAAGGTCAGGAACAAGACAAGAATATTCACTCTTAACACTTTTATTCAACATAGTACTGGAAGTTCTAGCCACATGAATCCAACAACAAAAAGAAATAAAAGGCATTTAAATCCGAAAGGAAGAAGTGAAACTCAATATTTTCAGGTGACATGATACTAAGTAGAAAACCTGAAAGGCTCCACCAACAAACTGCTAGAATGGATGAAGAAATTCAGTAAAGTCACGGGATACAAAATCATTGTACAGAAATCTTTTGCAATTCTATATGCCAATAATGTAGCAGCAGAAACACAAGTTAAGAAAACAATCCCATTTACAACTGCACCCAAAACAATAAAATACCTAAGAGGAGAAAGACCTCTACTTTGAAAACTATAAAACAGTGATGAAAGAAATTAAAGATGCACAAACAAATGGAAGACATTCTAAGCTCATGGATTGGAAGAACAAACATTGTTAAAATGCCTATACTACCAAAAACATTGTACACATTTAATGCCATTCCTATCAAAATACCAACAGCACTTTTTTACAGAACTAGAACAAACGATCCTAAAATTTTTGTGGAACCACAAAAGCCAAAGTCGTCTTGAAAAACAAAAGCAAAGCTGGAGGCATCACAATTCCAGACTTCAAGTTATATTACAGAGCTGTAGTCATCAAAACACTACAGTACTGACATAAGAATAGACATGCAGATCAATAGAACAGAATAGAAAATCCAGATAAACCCACGATTACATGGTAAATTGACCTTTGATAAAGGTGGAAAGAATAGCCAATGGGAAAAGGACAGTCTCTTCAATAAATGGTGTTGGGAAAACTGGACAGCAACACACAAAACAATTAAAGGAGACCAGTTCATTACATCATACACAAAAATAAATCCAAAGTGAATTAAAGGCCTAAATGTGAGATCTGAAACCTTAAAAATCCTAGAAGAGAATGAGATCGTAACTTGTTTGATATTAACCGTGGCAACTTCTTTCTAGATATGTCTCCTGAGGCAAGGGAAGCAAAAGCACAAATAAACTATTGAGACTACATCAAAAGAAAGACTTCTGCACAACAAAGGAAACAACAAATAAAACTAAAAGTCAACATACCGAATGGGAGAAAATATTTGCATATGACATATCTGATAAAGGGTTAGTATCCAAAATATATAAAAAACTGATGAGGGGCACCTGGGTGGCTCAGTGGGTTAAAGCCTCTGCCTTTGGCTCAGGTCATGAGCCCAGGGTCCTGGATTTAGCCTGACATCTGGCTTTCTGCTCAGCAGGGAGCCTGCTTCCTCCTCTCTCCCTGCCTGTCTCTCTGACTACTTGTGATCTCTGTCTCTGTCAAATAAATAAATAAAATCTTAAAAAAAAAAAACCAAAACTGATGAAAGGCAATACCCTCAAACCAAATACTCCTGTTAAAAATGAGCAGAAGACACGAACAGGCATTTCTCCACAAAAGACGTACAGAGGGCCAACAGATGCATGTAAAGATGCTCATCATCACTCTTCATCAAGGAAATGCAAATCAAAACTGCAATGAGATATCACCTCACGCCTGTCTAAATGGCTAAAGTAAAAAACATAAGTAACAACAGGTGTTGGGGAAGATGTGGAAAAAAAGGAACCATCTTGCACTGCTGGTGGGAATGCAAACTGGTGCACCCACTGAATATGGAGGTTCCAAAAAGGTTAAAAATAGAACTATCCCATGATCCAGTAATCACAGTATTGGGTATTTAACCAAAGAATATAAGAACACTAATTCAAAGGGGTACATTCACCCCTATGTTTATGACAGTATTTTTGCAATAGCCAAATTATAGAAATAGTCTGTGTAGATGAAAAGATGAATGGATAAAGATGAAATTCTATCTATCATCTATCATCTACCTATCTACCACTTCATACATACATACAGTGGAATATTATTCAGCCATAAAAAAGAATGAAATCTTGCAATTTGCAACAACAGAGATGGAGCTAGAGAGTATAGTGCTAAGTGCAATAGGTTAGTCAGAGAAAGACAAATACCATATGCTTTCACTCATATGTGGAATTTAGGAAACAATACAAACAAATGGAAAATAATAAGAGAGAAAGAGACAGACAAATCTAGAAACAGACTCTTAATTATAGAAAACAAACTGATGGTTACCAGAGGATGAATTATCAGGGCTGCATTACAGAGGTGATGAGGATTAAGGAGTGCACTTACCATGGTGAGCACTGGGTGCTATATGGAAGTGTTGAATGAGTCCTTAATCTGCTGATACTCCCCCCTTTTCTTCCTTTGTTATCATCATGATGATATTATTTCTGAAGGTCATAGCAGAAAATCTACAAAGTGATAAATGTGGAGATTGATCTTTGAGGAAATACCTATAACAATGGAGGATGAAAAAGATAAACTGAAGGTTAAAAGGTCAGCAAAAATGGATTAGGAAATGTCAGATTATAACCAGGTCTTTAGATAGAACAAAAGAAGCAGAGAGAAGAAAAAAGGAAAGAGAGAGACAAAGGATTTTCAGCTATTTACCAAGAGGGGATATGAATAAAATTCTCAAGATGTTTAGGAAATATGGACACATTGTTTATTTTATTTTATTTTTTATTGAAATACAGTTGAAATAGAAAAATGAATGTGAATGTATTCTCCAAATAATTCAGTAGTTAAACTTGAAATTATAAATAATTAATTACAGTTTAATTACATCACCACAAAAGAGGCAGGATATTTACAGGATTCAAAAGACCAAGTGATTACTTTAGAGTAAGTTTTGGGTGGCTTTAGACTAATTAAATAAAGGAAATCAGATACTGAAAGAAGCTATTGGTAAAATGAAAATAGTTGGAAAGTGAGAGTCTGTGTAACTGCACGTATTTGAATCTACGCCAATGTCTTACAAGCTTGAGTTTGAGGCAAGTTACTGAACTCAACCAAATGTCACTTGCTAATTTAAAAAATGTGTACTTTTGCTTTGTAATTTTATAGTGAAGGACAGATGATGTAATAATCTAAATCTCAGCTTAGCACCTGACCCATATCCAGTGCTCTAAATAGGACACAGTGACTAAAGTGATGGTGTCACCATGGCCCCCAAATAGTTCCTGAGCATGAACTAAATTCTAACTGATTTCAACTCTAGCACCAAGGTCTCTTCTAGTTAGAGCATTTCTGTCGTGTGAGACCAATACTCTCCTCCCCACCCAATGTCTTCTTTAAGAACTTCCGCGTACATACACACCATATATGTGATACCTCTCCCTTTAATTTTATTAGCATTAATCTTGCCTGTGTCCTTAATTTAGCCTGGCTGTAATAATAAACTTCTTTCATCCACCTACCCTCTGCTCTTAGCCTTCTTCTCTTCTAGAGGAATATTACTCATCTTCCCCTCTCTCAAACTTCAGCATTTCTCTTGTCATTCTCACTCTCAGTTATTGAACTTGCTTCTTACTTGGCTGAAGAATTTAAAGCAAATAAAAATAATAGTAGTAAAATACCCACAAAGATTCCCACATTCACATTTATTTGCCTACTCTCATCTGTTCCCATGAACTGGGCATGTTCATCTGGTGGTAGTGAATGAGTTCTCCTTGTTCCAATCTCAAGCTAAGCATGATCTGAGCATGAATTCCTGTTCGCTTCAGTCAGCTCAAGGTCAACTCTCTAATAGTTTTCTCCTCTAGCATCATTATTTCCTTCCTCTATTCTGGATCAATTCTATTAGCAGACAAATCTGTTATTGTTTTTTCCAATATTAAAAAATCATCTTGATTCTCTTTCTTCTTTTAGCTATTTCTTCATGTTTAACCTCATGTTTGTAGCAAAATTCTTTATGAGTTGCCTATATTTACTGTCTTAAGTTTTTCTTCTCCTGACCTCTTTTAAGACTACCAAAATTAGTTATCAGTCACCCTTTAAAATCAGTCTTGTCAATTTGATCAGTGACCTCCATGTTTATATATTAGTCCTTGTCTTAACAGAAGACGGCAACAAATAACATGTTGGTTGGTCCTTCTCTTTCTTTTCTTCCTCTGGATTTTAGGTTGTCAAACTTCCTCATAGATTGCTTCTTCTTCGTTTCCTTTTCTGGTTTTCCCTCCCTAATCCTTTAATGTCACAGTGGTCCAGGACTCTTTTTGTCTATTTGCTTTCTGATTTATACTTACTTCTTTATTAATTTCATCCACTCTCATGGCTATACCTAGTGTGTACTTGTCCTCAAACACTTATCTCTGTGGTGTACAACTCTCCTGAACTGCAAATATTCATCTGCTTATTTTAACATGTCCACTTGGATGTCTAATAGACATCTCAAACTCAACATGTCCAATACTAAACCAAATCCTTCCTCTACCACTCAAAACTCTGCTTCCCTCACAAACTTTTTAATCACTGTTGGTGAGTGTTTCATCTTTCCAGAAGATCAGACCAATAATTCTATGACATCTTCTTTCCCACTTGGTAAAAGTCAAAGTTTCTAGTATTTTTAGAAGGCCTCTATTTAATCTGGCCTCTTCTATCCTGTCTCCTCTTCAACCACTCTTGCTTACTGTTCCTATCAAACTGATTTCATTGTAAACCTCTCACAAGAGTCTTTATACTTCCTCTTCCTTGGAAGAGCTTTTTACTATTCCACCTTCTCACTTCCTTCATATTCTTGGCTCACATGTCACTTTCTTAGTGAGGCTGGCTTTGACCATCTTATTTGTTATTGTGCCACCCCATGTCCAGCATTCCCCATGCTTCTTATTCTGCACCATTTAATTTTATATTCTGGAACCAATCACTTTGGAATATATGTATGGACATTTATTTATTACACTTGTGTGTGTGTGTTTTTTTTAAATTTCTGTGTCCTTCAATTAGCACGTACAATCTTTAGGACATGGATATTTTTCTCTTTTGTTTTCAGACAGCTAGAAGAGTGCTTGAAAGACATAGTAGTTGCTCAATAAAAAACTGTTGCACAAACAAACTAGTGATTCAGAAAAACATTTCTTAATGTTATTAAAAAGTAAATAATGGTAGAGAAGAAAGCAGTTGCATACTGACTGTGCATCTGTATGCATTGAAGACTGTGTAGAGAGAAATCAGTACAAACTTCCATTTTTTCTTAGCATCTAATATTTAAAAAATGTAACTTCTGGAAACATTACACATTTACTAACATGCATCTGTCTCAAAATATTTTTATTTCTTGATGTAAAATATACCAACAAATACGTATTCTTGAAGCCCTTTTTATGGAACTTAAAGAATTTCATTTGGATTAAGTTTTATTTCCAAAGCTATTGTGATTTCAACACAAGTTCTAATTCTAATTCTACATACATACATACATACATACATACACACGACCTAAGACTGACTAACAGAACACTGGGAACTAGTCCTAGAAAAACTTTAAATACCACAAGCCATACAATGCAGATTCTAGATCATATCTATCCATTTAAAATTTTTAAAATATTACCCTATATTTAATAATTTTTAAAGTATATGCCAGACAGATACTTGTTAGTCTGTTTTTAAGATAAGAGATCACTAAAGTAGAGAAATTGAGATTTAAAATCCCACAGCTCTTTGAGATACAAAAGCAGGAATAGTGTAACTAAAAGTGAAAGAAGTGTGTTCTCACATACTAGTAATAAAGCATGGGCATTGTCATAGGCAGAGGCAACTGCTGGGATTCAACTAGCAGTGTTAATTCAGTTATTAGATAGAAAATAAGATAATTTATAGATTTTGATTCTATATTTATCGATTCTGAGATTCTGTTTACTTATCAATCTTCTTCTTTCAACAGGAATAATTAAATTATTTTTACTAATGATTTTAAACATACCCAGGTATTTTGGTCCTTTCATTCACCATTGACCATTTCATCAAATATGTTGGATTCCAACATTTTTATTCCTCTTCAAAATGAGCAAATAGACCAAGCACTCTTCTTGTGTTTATGAATAGTCACTTTTCAGGCTATGCATTTTGTTTCCATGTCATCTCTTTCCATGTTTTCTTATTATAATTTATCTGTTTCTTCTTCAAGGATCCCTTGTTTTCCCCACTTTTGATGTTTTCTGCCATGCTTAGGAATAGGGATTACTGTAATACTCCTGCCCACTCTCCTTTTATTTATTTTGTCCCACAGGAGCTAGAACAATTTATATGGTTGGTAAATTGGGAAAGAAAGGCCAGGGCAGGCCCAATTCAATTTCTTTCTTCTCTCTCCTGGGAAGCAAGAGTTCCCTTCTATTCCTCTAGAAGTGGGCTCTTTCCTCCCTCATACATAATTACCCTTGACTAGGTCAATAAGTTTGCCTATTAGCCATGGTGTTCCAAGGTGGAGGGAGATGGGGGTAAAAGAAGATAGGAATTCTATATTACTGACATGGTTTAAGATTGCTGATGATTAGTGATGAATAAAAAGCAGACTACAGTTTAATCCATTATATTATTGTTTCTAAAGTCTCTATAGACATTCCACCCCCTTATCCTGTCCACGTGGGAGTAGCTGTTCCCTCTGCCTTGGCAGATTCCAACCTGCTAGTCACTGAACTATGTTCCTCGGCTAGTCTTTATCAATAATAGCAATAATAACAATTTAGCTTTCACCTTGATACTTTGCTCTTTTTTCTTTATATCATTTTATTCAGAATCAGGCAAGAAAGACAGATGCTCTTCATTAGTCCCCTTCAAAGACTAACCCTTCTCTCATTCCACAAGGCATTTGGCTTCATATTTGAGTGTCATTCATATTTAGCAAAACCATTGCTTAAACATAGATACTTCCTGCCTCAGGTGGGTGTCACACAGAAAACTTTTATCTGGACTAATGAAACAACACTAGGGGTGTGGAACTGAGTTTTCTTTGGAGAACATTAATGATCTCATGTCATTAACAAAGCCATCACTCATATTCTATGTACCAAGGATACAAGTAAAATGGCAATAGGAAATTTCAATAAATAAAAGAAAATGTTAAATAATTAAGAGTGCATCGGGACCATAAGGCTCGAACATATCAGAACAATGGGTGTTATGCTGCATGAGAGAAATCTTGGCTGCATATGTTATTATATGCTGTGTATTGGCTTTTATGAATTCATGGAGGCAAAAGTTAATCTTCATTTTTCTCTAAAATAAGAAGTCCTTTAAAGAATAAATGTTCCCTCTACCATTTGTTCCTTTTATATTTTTCAGGATAAACTATTAGAATCATTGGTTCTATGAAAAATTATACAGTATATAGATTTCCAAATTAGTAGGATGACATAAAGATGAAAATAGTTCACTTTCTTTCTCAGTACAAACAGCTTTATTTGATATATATGACAGTTGAAAGAGACTGTTTTACCTAAGAAATAACCTCTGAAATCTTTAACAGACAAAAATAATGCTGTTAATAGCAACTGATTGATCCGTGCTATCCAGGTATCATATAAGCACAAACCATTTGTGTAATGATATATTTATGAACAATATTATTTTTAACCTTTATTGAACTATACTGTGTGCTAGGCACACACTTCACTAAGCGCTTATATTAGAGCTTTTTAGTTTGAAAAGTCACCATCTTTACTTTTCTCTAACATTTTGTTCAGGATTCTCAAATTGCTTTTTTATGTTTTATATACTTATGTTTTATATACTTATATTTTATATACTTATACTTATGTGCTTATATTCGTTTTCTCACCATACTGTACTGTCCTCCTGTATTGGTATAATTTTTAAATCACTGTTGTATCTGTGTAGCTTGCTTGACACATAATAAATAATCAACCAGTATATTATGTACTCCAACCAACCTATTGATTTCAAACATTCTTTTTTTTTTTAAGATTTTATTTATTTATTCAACAGACAGAGATCACAAGTAGGCAGAGAGGCAGGCAGAGAGAGAAGAGGAAGCAGGCTCCCCAGTGAGCAGAGAGCCCAGTATGGGGCTCGATCCCAGGACCCTGGGACCATGACCTGAGCTGAAGGCAGAGGCTTTAACCCACTGAGCCACCCAGGCACCCCTATTTTCAAACATTCTTAATTAGAAATGAGAGGGAAGAAGTTGGATTATCTATGTCATTTTCTAAAAAAGAAGATCTAGGAATCTACTTGGGAGGATGTCTAGGTATAAGAGCAATGTAGACAGCCAGCCAAATATGAATTAATGACCCTATAATTATTACAGTTACTTCTTCCACCACATTTTTACTCTCCCTCAAACTATGAGGTAGATTTATTGTGAAATCTGGTTGTTTGGGAGCTACTACAACTTGACAGCTAGATACATTATGTGGACCAGAGTATCACCTAATATAAGGTGAATCAATAAAGTTCAAATAAAGTCATCGACAATGCTGATCCATCTAACAATTATATGGCATTGCACTACGCTTTTCTGACAGGCTTATGCTTTTACACCCCATTAAAATATGGGAAATAACTCTGAAAGTACTTCCAAATAAACTACGGAATAGACTATGCCAGATATATTGGGTGCTTTTTTACAGACATCAGTTTAATAGTCCATTTTCCACTCTTGACTGTGAGAATATGATAACATTTTATGGATGACCCCTCAAATCTGTAAAAATGTTGTTGTAGATTTTTGAATGACATGTATTTCCTATGGTATAACTCTTGTCTTCTTTTAGTTCTTAATTTTCCTGCCTTAAAAATGTAGAAAGAACCCCTTCAAACTTTGTATACAAAAAAAATGTTGAATAAAAAGGCAGCTTCCAATTATATGCTCTGGTTTTCTTTGGAAACACAGAGGGAGAAGATGCTTTTGTTTAGCCAAGACTATATTCTGACACATTCCAAAAAGAGGTGAAAGTGAGTAAATAAGAAAATGACTTCACATGTATAAAAAAGAGGCACTTACTATTTAAATATAATCTGGTTAATGTGTTCTTTAAATTTTTTTTTAATGATTCGAGTATTTTACAAATATCTCTGAGTTATGGTAAAATAAAGAGTAAGCCACACACTTTGGTTAGACCTTGCCAACAAGGTACTTGGGGAAGCATCCAAACTTTCCTTTGAAGTCCTTAATCCAATCCCTGGTGGGTTGTCAGATGTCTCAAAGCAATAGGGGGCACCACCCTGTAGCTCAAATGTGTTGTGACACCAAATCCTAAGCTTATCTAATTCTCTGTTGGTGTCATTATTTTTAGATGCACTGCATATCTCTTCCAGTAACACTAATCACGCTCTTACAGGTGCCAGGTTTTGAGAATCTGCAAACTGACAAACTAGATCTGTCATAACAATTCCTTAAATAAGGAAGCTACCTCATATTCCACTCCCCAAATATACCAGAATATCATGGTCCTGGGGTCATACCTGGCTGCTGCTGCGTGTCAGACTTGGTGGGCTCAGAGTATGGAGGAACGGCTTGCTATGTTGCCCCACTCAAGGATTGAAAGGGGAAAAAAAATCACCTGGTTTTTATCAAAGAGACTTTGAATACCGTTCCTCCTGAGAAGGCTGCTAGCTACTGTCCTTTCATGCTTACCCTTTATCCTGAAATGCATTCTAAAGCCTTTAAAATTCATTGATGATTTGATGAGCTTCTCAGTCACAGTACTTTGTGTAGCAGCTATCCCAGCTTGAAACTAAGGTTTGTTCACCCTAAGATTTATACGAGGGAACAAGGGGCCTCCGAGAGAGAACTCGTACTGAGGATATTGTGGTACAGAGTTTTGTTTCACGGATGGTGGGTCAGCATCAGAGAAAAAGGGTCATAGCTTTGCCTTAGTTAATCCTTCAAACCAGCTGCTAGAGACATACACCTCAGTCCTTAGGCAAGTCCGTGAGAATTGAAAGACAAATTAAAAAAAAAAAAATGTCCTTTGTTCTTTCCAGTATTATCTACTCAAGAAATTGAACACATATCTGCCGGATATATCATTGCCAGCAGCTTCTAAACATTGGGAAGAGAAAACATTGATTTCTGCAATAACATAAGGCAAACATTGGTGCCCCTAATACTGTGCATTGGCAGCCCCTCTATGAAAATCAGTAGAAAAACCCTTTGGCAGAAGCCTTGGCATCAGTGCTTTGGCTACTACCATAGGCATCAAGAGTGCATCCTTTGATAGAGTTCAGTAAGGAAGCATCACCTTTGATAGGTTCCATTGGGGTTAATGTCAACACTGCTGAACATCAACACATGGATCCTATTTTTGTCATTGAGAGTAACAAGAGACCTGGAATTAAGGGGTGATGGGCTAAAAGGATTGTCCCATGAAATACATTTGCAACACAGGCTTGGAAATTTAGAACAATGACCTGGCAGGAAGCTGAAGAGATCTCACATTTTGTAATATGTAGGGGAGAAATACCGTGAGTGGTTTTAATTATTGTGACACTGTTCTCACTCTTCTCCAGAAAGGCTGGGATATGTTTATAATATCAATGTGGTTATTGAAAATACATTAAGGCAAGTGTTGAGAGTTAAGTTGGATACAGAGCTATTGTTCGGCAAGGAGGATGACCTGGGATTAATTACAGAATTATGATGTGTCTTCAAATAGCAAAAATAAAATGTGACATTCTCAGAGACCCTTAATGCTCATTCCTTAGATAAGAATAGATGTATTGAGTGGCTGCTATGGGCCAAGCATGAGGACCAGAGAGAACAAAACAAAGACCCCACTCTCAAAAAGTTTGAACTATACTGGAGGAGACAGGCAACAAATGGAAAAAAAAAATTAATATGGAAACAAAAAATCATATATTGAAAAGTATTATGAATAATAACAAGAATAAATTACCAGAAAGTGACAGGTAATGCCATTTCATTTAAAATTTTCATTTATTTATTTTTGAGAGAGAAAGAAGAGAGAGAGAGAGAGTGAGCTTGAGCACACACACAAGGTGGGGAGAGGGGCAGAGGGAGAAGCAGGCTCCTCATTGAGCAGGGAGCCCAATGAGGGACTTGATCTCAGGACCATGGGATCATGACCTGAGCCGAAGGCAGATGTTTAACCGACTAAGCCACCCAGGCACTCAGGTAATACTATTTGAGATATGGTGCTCAGCAAAGGCCTCTTTGAGCAGGTGATCATGGTGGAAATCAGTGTGTGAGATTTAATAGTCTTTGTTCTTCATAAAGACTATGATTTTGCTGTAACTACTTTATATGTCTCTTTCTAATTCCCAAGGTATTTGCATACTTTGAAAATTGAATGCTACTTCACAGTGGAACACATAAAACTACTGATTCATTTTCCTCTTGAATGCATGGACTAAAGGTGTGCTGATTATGCTGTCATTTCAGAAGTCCAGAGCAAATGCAGCTGGTGTTTGTTCTGAAGCCAAAGTCAAGAAAGAGCAAGTCTACCTTAGTGAGAATATCCCATTTTACTTGGGTGTTTATAGACACAGATTTTAAAATTTCTCAAAGACAACATAATTCTTTATTTTAATATTTATCTTCATTGTGATAGAATGAGAATATGGTTTTTAATTTAGGTATTCATACTTTAAACAAATTTAAGTGGACAACGCTCAGAGTTATTTTTATATATCTAAAGAAGAAAGCAAATGGGTGACATTGTCCCAGTTCTCTAGAGGCTTAATATCCACTTCTTGGCTAAAGGTATACAAACCCCCCCCCCCAAAAACATGAAAATAGAATAAATAGATGGAAACGCAGGAACCATGTGACAAGATAGAACAAGCTAAGGGAGTATTACTGTGCCTATAGTGATCACAAGTGTGGCTAAGAAAACTTTGGCAAACAAGTGAGAGCTAGAGCTAAAATCTCAAGAGTTTATTTTGGGAGATGGAAAACCATTGATGGGTATTGACTGAAGGAAGTGGGACAAGAATGTTTTAGAAAGTAATACCATGCAGCAAAATGGAGAGTAGTTTAGAAGGGAAAGAGATGATCAGATAACATTATATTTTAAACATTATCTTGACATTGAAATTAGTTAATTTGGTGAGAAGTTCTATGTTTAGGCTTTACCGGGCAGAAATTGGTGTTTATAATAATGCACTAATTTTCCACGAACACTGATATTACTGCAACTCTTTTCAATTATCTTATTTCCTAAGAGGATTGTTAGTTACATAAATTAAATGCATAAACTACTTCCTTTCAAAAATGAGGAGAGTGCTTTGAAAATTAGATATATGGTGCCAATGGGGAATAAAAGCAAATGTACAGACAAAGTCCATGGGGAAGGTAAATAGTCAGATAATAGAGTGAAGACAAGGTTGGCAATCTTAGCAAAAATGAAACAGCAGATGGGGTATAATTTTTGTGAGTCCTCACACAGATGGTTCACCAGATGGATTCTGCCGGGTTCATACAGCTTATGTGTATTTTTCAGCTGCTTATCATGATAGGCAAGGCCACTTCTGTGCCGGCAAAATCTTTGCTTGGTTCAGATTATTGAAATTTAACACTGGGATAAATTGGTGACTGGCAACATAATATAAAGTGTTTTTATTAACTGCCATTTCTAATTAGACAGATATATGCAGATAATGTTATTTTGAAGAGATTGGAATTCAGAAAGAACTCATAGGTCATGGCTTACAAAATGCTATTCTGGGACTTTATGTAGGTTAGAAGAGTTGGGGTGTTTAATTCAAACTTCAGTTATCATTTCAGACTATCATCTTTTGGAACTTTATTTTTAAAGATAATTTCCTCTGAAATAGCAGTAAAAAAATATAGGATTTAGTAAGATTATAACTGAAGAACTATTTAAGTATATCAAGAAAATATCTCTTTGCAAATTAAATTCATTCTGTAAATGGCACTCAGTGTAACATCCTGTACTTTGGTTGATATTTATACTGGTAAATGTCTAGTAAAAATACTAGTAAATATCTTAGTAAATGATGAAAGTCATTATTTTTATCAAACTGCTATGGTGTGTGTGTGTATGTGTGTGTATTTTAATTTTGAAATAAAGATTCAGTACAATTCAGAAACATTTTCATTGATTAATGGGACACCTTAGAAGTAACATCCATTAAATAAAATGGAGAATCAAGAATAAACTATTTAAACACTTATGCTTTCAATTAATTGCTCTTCATTAAGATGTATTTCTTTAGATTTTTGTTACAAACAAAAGCTCTATTTTATCTGGGGTTTGCTCTTTTCACCTTTATAAGATGAGATCTTAATTCAATGTGATTTTAAATTCTAGCAGGCGGGATTTTTCTTATTGTAGCCGTTGTAAGGCATCGATTTGTAACATGAAAGGAATCTCATCTGTCTGGAGACACTACATAAGGCCGGAAACCAGGAACTCCAGATGTTTCAGACACAGTGCTCTTTAAAGACAAATATATCAATGGTAGAGCATTTTAAATAGAACATATACAGAGTTGTATCATTTTCCAAATATTGTTATGTTAATTGTTTCATTGGAATCATACAGCAGTCATTTGAGGTTGACATGGCAAATATAATCATCTTCATTTCAACAAAGGAGAAAACTAGAACTTGTGTGAAATTAATGACTAATAAAAACTTGTACACTTAGTTGATGGAAGAGCCTGGACTCTGTCTGGTTCACTGCTCTCCAGCAAATACTTACTAAAAGCCTATGGTGTGCCAAGTAGATGTCATTTGTGCTACTCTGCACAGTCCTGACATAAAGTATTCAAAGTCAAGAACCCTAGACATTGTGTCTATACATAAATGAACCAAACCACATTGAACATTTTGTATATTCTTTCAATGGTTAATTTTTATGTTTAATAATAAGTACGACTTTTTTTTAGTTGGAATTTGAGGGTTCATAGGGAAGAGAGAAGACACATACTTTCAAGGCACTTACAGTATATATTACAGCATAATATAATTACAGTTATGTGCTACTAAGTCCATTGGAGGGAGTTAAAGAAAGCATGAAGGTCAGAGTGACATTTCTGGTGATTCTTGAAGAAATTGAAATAGCAGTCAGAAGCAGAATAAGGTCCTTCTGGAAAGACAGAGTAGCCATACATAGGTAAATACCTATATGGATACACAAAGATTTAAATATTGCTCATGCATGAAGTCTAAGCCATAGAGTGGCAGAAGTTGAGAATGGACAGGGAGGGAGTCCACAAGTCATGACCACGTGACTGAGTCTGTGATGAGATTAAGGTTTCTGTTCCTTAAGCAATGTAAATCTATTGGAAGTTTTGAATAGAGGTAAAGCTGGTGAAGTATGGTTATTAAAAATGATCATCCTGGAGGGTATGTGCTATGGTTAGTGCTGTGAAGTGTGTAAACCTGGCTATTCACAGACATGTACCCCTGGGGATAAAAATACATTATATGTTTAAAAAATTTAAAAAAATGATCATCCTGGACTACTTAAGGGAGATTTCTACAAAAATATAATAAGAGGCAATAATAGCATCTGAACTAGGCTAAAACAAGTGGGAATGAAAAATAAAATAAGAATATTGAGCTGTTTGAATTACAAGGACTTAAGTGAGTTATTGCATGTGGAAGAAGGAAGCAAGAAGGGTTGAGGGAAGATAAAAGAATGACTTTTATCTTAAAAGATAAAAGATAAGATGACTCAGATTTTGAATTTGAAACATTTAATGGATAATGATGAAATTTATCATGGTAAGAATTAAAGGAGACGCAGACTTGGTTATTAGTGATGAGTTGAGGGGAAGTAGAGATGGACTTTGATTTGAATTTAATTTCATTTTTAACAGGCTAAGTTTGAATTCCCTAAGGGATAACCAGATAGTTACATTGAATAGGCATGTAGTTACAGTAGTATGGCGGTTTGGATACAGAATTAGTAGAAAGCCTCATGCATTTAGGTGTTGAAGCCTTTCCTGAATGACATTCCCCAGGAAGAAGGGTGCAAAGTAAGAATAAAGACAAAGACAGGAAACACCAGAATGTAAGGTACATGAAAAGCGTAAGAAACCTCTACAGTAGTTACAATAACAACTATTCTTATGCTTCTTTGCCATAATTAGTTTTCTTCTTATCTGTCACAAGAAACAGAGACTGTGAATTCCATATTTAATTTTTATTATTCTATACTTTACTTATCATTGTATGTTTAGCACCTATAATAATGTCTGGAACATAGTAGGAACTAAATAGCATTTTATTGCATGCATGAATGAATGATAGTCAAGCAACATTAGGAAAGTACACAGAAGTAAAGAAAGGAGAAAGATCAAAGGAATTGGCAAATCTGGCAGAGAATTAAAAAAAAAACATGTTCTCAACCTCCAAAACAAAAATATAACTTAAAAAAAATGTGAACTCTTGAACTGACACATTCTGTATAATATCTCCAATTTGTCTTCCTAGAATTAAAATGTCATGCTTTTGTAAGAACAAAATAGAGAAATATTATATGAATATGACTTTACTTAGGAAAATACTGTATTTGAAATTCATTCATCATTTAGGTAATCTTAATTTTCCATATGGACACAGATAAATAATATGAAATTTAGCCACAGCTCAAGCACAGATTTTGTGGCTTGTTCAAAATTATAGCTCTGTAACAAATCCATTTATGTCACAAAAATTGATTCATTAGATAAACAGAAATCTATGAAAGCCAGCAGATCTGTAATTTTTGCTTTTATTTACATGTGGAGTCTGTTTCTTTATTTTCTTATGCTGTAAATGAGCAATCACTATATAATCAATCTGTTTGACTTTAAAGTATTTACGTTTCTGAGAAACACCATATTGGTCATCTTAACCAGAGTTTTCATTACATTTATATGACCTAAATCATAAATCCATCCGCTATCTCACCAAATTGTTTGGTGGCTTAAGTTCTCAAATAAATGTGCAAGTATTATTATTATGTACCTATGTACATATGTATTGTACATATTATGTACAATAACAAAAATTATCATTATGGGTATTATTACAAGGTTTTCTATTTTATTTTTTGGAAATGCTGTGCTTTAGTGGAAAAATTTTGTGTGTGGGCATGTATGTGAAGTACCAACTGTCTGGACTGTCCCCCATACTTCCAATACTCTCACTTGTTTACTTATACAGTTCTCATTCTAGACTGTAATCTCTTTTAAGAAAAAAAAAGCATGTATATTTTGTTCTGCATTTCTCTGTTTTCTTACCTAATCCTATCTATATACTGCTTGCTGTCAAAGAGATATTTTATAAATATAATTTTTAAAAAAAATTCCCTCCTTGAAACTTCACTGGTTCTGTAAATAACTGAAGGATAAACCTAAACCCCTTAGTACAACCTACAAGTCTCTCCATAATCTGGCTCTTGCTTAAGCTCTGGATTTATCTCTTGCTTCCTCTTAGGCTGTTTCTTGCCTCAGTGCCTTTGATCATGTTGATCCATGGCTTGCAGTGTTCTCAGATCTGCCCATGTTCTTCTTTCTGCCTTCCTGTCACCTCCTGGCTGTCTGCTAAAAAAATTCAGTTCATGTCTTTTCTTTTATAAAGCAAGTTTTTTCTCCATTCACCCAGATGGAGATGACAATGGTGTCTGCATTTTTGTTTTCCTCATATTAGAGTCAAACCTCTGTCACCCCCTACCCTTCATGTCTGGTTTTGCGGTACTATTATCTCTATCTCTACGTCTATCTCTATCTCCATCTCTACCTTTACCTTTATCCTTACCTAGCTATGCACCTATAATCAGATCTATTTAAAGGTATCTGTATCTATCTATATCTACATCTATCATCTATATGTAATCTATAATGAGTATGTTAGGATGTCATTTAAGACCAAGGACCAGGTTTTACTATCTAAGAAAGACAGTAAATGGCTTATAACAAGTATTTAATAGACATTTCTAGTTGTATGAGTGAATTAATGAATGTGAACACCATCGTTTCATTGTAAGAACTAATAGAAGAAGCTGATAGACAGTAAGATACCAATTCAGTAGTATGTAGTGAATAAGAACATGGGTACTGGGACCAGGGCATCTTGTTAGTTCTAACTTCAAAATATATCCAGAATCTGACCAGTTTTTGGCATTCACCTCAACAGCTGTGGTCTGAGCTACCATCCTCTCTTGCCTCAACTTTTACAAGAACCTCTAAACTGGTTCTACCTGCTTCTACCCTAACCTCTATGTATCTTAATAACGTATTTTAATTTTAATTGCATTTAATACGATAGCCAGAAAAAATATTTAAAATGTAAATCAAATCATTTTATTCATTTGTCTTACCCTCCTGGACACTTCATCTGTGGTACAAACCTGAAATCCTTCCTATGATCCACAAGATGGTCTGCCATCATTATCTTCCACCTCTCTCTCTCTCTCTCTCTCTCTCTCTTACTAACCTTGGTCCATCCACACTGGCATCCTTGTTGCTTATGGATCTTGCTGGACACATTTTGTAGTCAGGGATATTAATCTAAGGATTACTTTGTCATAGAATGCTCTTTCCTAAGGCTGCTGCTTCACAAACCCTGTACCTCCTTCAAATCTCTGCTCAGACATTAATATTTCAATGAATTCTGTTGTGACCAACCTTTTTAATACTGTGATCAAACCCACTCATCCTTATCTCACACAGTCACTTTAGTGCCCCCTATTTAGTGATGGCCGTGAAAATGCCCTGTTCGTATCCCCTGCAGACCAGCACTACTTGACTAATGTTTCAGTCATGACCCTTCTTAAACAACCTGGAATGATACCCCTGTCCTCCTGTCTCTCCATGTTTCTCATTGGGTCCCAACTAGTAAATGAATACCATTGGAAGTTTAATGGATGCCCATTCTAGTAAGGCACAATGCTCCTTTAATGGCAGATTTTGTCTCAAGGACTCCCCATCAGTCTTGTCAAACTTTTCCTAGAACCGTGTTGTATTTGGGACTCTTCCTCTTCAATTCTTTCTCCTTTCCCTTCTTCTTTACAAGAGTCACACCCACATTACAATTAGAAGGCTCTCTTGCCTTCTCTGGATTCCTCCTCTTTCTCATTCTCAGTTTTCCCAATAAATTTCTTGCATATCTATTCCTGACTCAGCATCTGCTTCTTCGGAGATTTAAACAAATATGTTTGCCATACTTTTTCCTTTCTCCAAGGCATTGACTTGTGCCTGGATTTTGATTTATAATGGTGACTGAGTGATGAGACAGAGGTGTCAATATCATTGAAAGAAGATTTTTATTACTTGTAATTCCTGAGAGGAGAGGGGCATAGTCCACTAGGCAGGACCATAGGGGAAGCGCCAAGTTCACTTAGCAGGCAGAAAGGAGAGAGTGAAAGGAAAGCACGGCTCAGAGCCTTCCTGGTATTTTCTGTAGGAAAGTCAAAGTGGGGCAGGGAAACAGCTTACAGCTGGCTAGTTTGAGTAATGGGCTAAAAAGATGGTCTCTAACTCTCTGGCACCTGGCCCTGGGTGTTTATAGCAGGGGAAATATTGGCTTGATATATGAATTATATAAAGGAGGTGATTGGAGGTATGCACTCAGCATTGATGGGAGGGTTTATAATATGATTTCATGTGTCCATGAAAGCTAGATTGTAGGGGATTTGTAAATAACTTGGGTTGTTAGTTTGCCCCTGTGATTAATGGATGTAATTAACAGATTAATAGACAAATATAAAAATAAAAACCCACACAGAACAAACATGTATTATCTTCTAACACAAGGGTTGGCAAACTACAGCCTATGGGTCAAATCCAAATTATCACCTGTTCTGCAAATTAAGTTTTGCTGGAACACAGCCATGCTCATCTGTTTACCTATTGTCTGTAGCTACTTTCACATTACAATGGCAGAGTTCAATAGTTACATCAGAGACCTTATTGCCAGCAAAGCCTGGAATTTTTACCTCCTGGCCTTTAGAAAAAGTTTGCCAACACCTACTCTAACCTACTGCTTTATCTACTTATTTAATGTTTATTGTTTGGTGTCTGATTTTCCCCAATAGAGAGTCAGCTGCACAATACAGAGATAATTCTTTGTTGTGCTCATTAATATGTGCCAGGAAACAGCACTGGTGCTTAGCTATAACAGGGATGGAATCAATATTTATTTAATGGATAAATGAGTTCAGAAAAATCTGTATTCCTAATACAAATCTTTTATTGGATAATTTTGTGATATGAACAAATTCCCTAAAATTTCTAAGTCTCAGTTTGATCATACAATAATAGAGCCCACCACAAAGAGTTAGTTTGAGCATTAATGATATCATGCTTAAAAATGATGAATGCACACCTGAATATAGTAAGTATTCAATAAATGTTAGATAATTCATAGATAATGTAATGCCTTTCACTTAATTGTCTAGTGTTAGAAAATTCAGCTTACTAAATATTAATGTATATACACTAAAGATTTGTTTGGAAAAAGTTTATAGATTCTGTTTAAACCAGGGTTAATAATATTTCTTAACTGCCCCATAGGGTATTGGAAGGACAGTTGAGATTTTATTTATAATAGCATAGAAAACTGAATATTGAAAGACGAGATATGAATTTGGATGCTTTTCATTCTTCTAACTTCAAGTAAAAAGCAATCACTAAATAAAATAAGAGAACAATCTGTTTACATTTTGCTCTACATATATAAGGTGTTAGAGATATAAGAGCAATTGAATTTGACATATTTGTTGAAACATTTAAGCCATTTATCAACTTTCCCGTATTTGAATAATAAGAAAAACCCCTTCAGTTGTAAACATTAGGTGATTTATATTTCAATGGAGTCTGAATCTCTGGTGGAGACATATCATAGATCTGTGTATGAAAAATATTAGCTTGAGCAGCATTGGAAAAAATGCATTTCCCCCCACAATAGTGTAAGTCTTGATAAGCTGTAGTTGTTATGTGGTATTTTTGTTCAATTAGGATACCTGCTTTCTCTTGTCCATTTCCCACTCCTCATCACTGTATTCTCAACCACTTGCACTCCACCATTCTTCTGACACTGTATTTGTCAAGGTCACTCATGGTATTTGGAGCCCACAGTGGATGGCATTTCTTAATCTGTACCTTACTTCATTTTTCAGAACCATGTAAAATAGATAGCCATCCTTGTTTTTGTCTGTTTCTTTGAAGTCACACTTTCTTTGTCTTAGACCTATTTCTTTTGCCACTGGTACTCAGTATCCTTAAATGCTCTCTTCCCTTGGCTCACCTCACAGGGTTCTGGTTAGGGGTTCTGGTTAGCATCTTCTTCCTTCTTGTTCTAAAATCTCTACTTTTGGTTTGATCCTGTGGCTTTAGTCATCATCAGTGTTCTGATGATTCTCAACATCTATTGCTCCCTTTGGGACTTGTTTCCTGTGCTCCAAGCAGTTACTTAAATATTTATGGAGAAATATATGACCATATTTCCTCTGGAGTATAGACATTTCAAAACTGAGGTTATCTTCCCATCAACGGTGTCTCCCATAATTTTATATCAGTAAATGACACCATTTACTTATGGTCTCCTAAGCAAGTGATTTCGAAGACATTGGAGACAACTCTTTTCTTACTCTATAAATAGCTGGAATAAATGACACAGTACTGTTGAGTCATTTTATATAGATACTTGTCTCCCTCTCTGTTGCTACTATTTTAGCTCAATCATCTCTTTCCTACATTATTAAAATTCTTCTTTGTTATTACAACATCCAGGCTTGATCTCTTCCATATTCAGAGATGTAGAATAATTTTAGATAATAGGTGAATATTCTAATCATTCACTCTTGTAATTTCTCTTTTCTGTTTGTCTAACAAATCCCCTAATCTTACTGCTTTGATATAAATTAACTTTGGTTTTCATTTGCATGTAGTTTAAATTTAATTGGCTTTAGATTTAGATTATATTTCAAGTTAGTTGTAGACTTTGATTTAGATTAGATTCAGATGTAACAGAGATTTACCTAATAGCTACTACTAAGAAGCTTGAAAATCTTTTCAAATATTTGTTTGCCATTGAGGTGCCCATCGTTGTTCATATGTCTCTCCACATATCTAGTGCAGAGGTTCTCAGACTTCTCAGACCCTCAAAACTTCTCAAGAACTTTTTACACTTTTAAGAAATTTGAGAACTCCAAAGCACTTTTGTTTATGTGACTTCTATATACCAATCGGATATTAAAAATGAGAAAATATTTAAAATATTTATTAATTCAGTTAACACTACAAAAATAAATTTTGCATGAAAAATAACTATTCAAAACAAAAATATGTAAGAAAAGTGGTA
Source organism: Mellivora capensis (assembly GCA_004024625.1). Classification (NCBI taxonomy): domain Eukaryota; kingdom Metazoa; phylum Chordata; class Mammalia; order Carnivora; family Mustelidae; genus Mellivora; species Mellivora capensis. The sequence continues at coordinate 25,097 of PISX010013953.1, read as the reverse complement.
TTGATTTATATTTTTTAAAACTCTTTGAAGTCTGGTTAAATAGAATATAGCTTGTGATACTGTGCATTATAGTAAGAAATATATATTTGGTCTTTGTCCCTTTTCGTTACAGAAAGTGTCCCAAATCCTTGGAATTTCTAAAGTGTTGAGAGTTGTAAAAGTGCCTTTTGTTATGTTAATGAGGTGATTTTTGGACAGCCTCCAAGCATGGGGGATGTTTTCCAGTGGAGGCAACCATGTGATTAGCCTCTGGAGAGAAGATGGAGAAGGGGCAGCTGGAAATTGAGTTCAATCACCAATGGTCCATGTGTTAATCAATCATGCCTAAATGATGAAGCTCCATAAAAACCCAAAAGCATAAGGTTTGGAGAACTTCCAGGTTGATAAATATGTGGTATCACTGGTGTTATCAAAAACTGACCTCTGTGCTTTGAGGCAAAGACAGAGTTGGGGATAAAGAGAAATAGTAGGTCTATTGTTTTGCTGGGCAAAGGAGGCTGCAGCAAGCTAAGGCCTTCAAAGACTGCAAGCCCACCCAGAGGAAGAAGGGGCTGGGAGGGCTTATAGGGAAATACAGGATCTAGCCTGTTTCCACAGGAATTGTGTTTGTGCTGACCACCATCTTACTCCTTTACAGCATGGTACCAGGGTCCTGAAAGAAGAGGCCAAGAAAGGAGGAGGAGATGTTTGCAGAAAAGAGGGAAAGGGTTACTTAGTTTAAAATGGAAACCCCCCGAAGCATTAATGTAGCCGTTTTGATTTTTGTTCATGCTTTTAAGTGGTTTCACTGGGAAAGTGGTGCACCTGGAGGAAGCATGGAAGTCTGCATCCTTTCCCTATACCCTGCCTTATGTAGCTCTCCATATGGTTGTCCCTGAGTTATATCCTTTTATAACAAACCAGTGATCTCGTAAGTAAAACGTTTCTCTGAGTTGCTCTGGCAAATTAGTGCACCCAAGGAGGAGGTCCTGGGAACCTCTCATTTACAGCCGGGGGGGCCGGAAGCACAGGTAACAACCTGCACTTGCAACTGGTTGTCTGAGGTCCAAGAAGGGTTTGTTAGAACCAACAGTCTATAGGCAGGGGGTCAGAAGCACAAGTGACAACCTGTGCTTGTGTGCTTGTGACAGTGTCTGAACTGTGTGCAGGAGGAAGGGGGCAGTCCTGTAGGACTTAACCCCTTAACCTGTGGGATCTGAAACTGTCTTTGGGGTACACAGTGTCAGAATTGAGTTGAATCCTTGGACACCCTGATGGTGTTCAAGAAATGCTTGGTTGTACCACACCACAAATGCATTTACATTGCAATTGGTCTCAGAACACGAAATTACAGCTAGATTCTTCTATTTACTCTGCACGCAAGCTATTGCCATATACTATTTTGGTCAAAGTACATGAACAAAACCTGGCTTTATACAGATTTATACTTATAAAATAAATGCAAGGTATTTTAATTTCCTTTCAGATAATTGTGAAGGGAGATTTTTATATTACACCAAAATTTGACTGTTGGTAATTCCTTAGTTACTTGTAATGTGGAATTCAAAACCATATCAGTGGGGTTTCATCAATAAACTCCATTGGTCCATTTTTACTTGGAATCAATTTTTAACCCAAGCAAGTTTTTTCTTTTTTTTTTTAAATCATATCAGACATTTACCATTTGGAAAATATTGGCTCTGTGGATTATCCATATTTCCTAAACATGGACACATTTTATAATAATCATATTTATAATAATCATATCTGTGAATCTGACAACCAGTCTCATCAGGAAACTTTTTAAATATTAGAAGGGTATCAAGCCTATAATGGCAGATATAGTTTTTACTATATATATATTTGTTTGTTTGTTTGTTTGTTTGTTTAAAAACTCAAATTTTAAATTGGCAATAATATCATTGGCCATGCTCCTTGTGGGGGAAGACTTCCTTTGTTCATTCTCAAGAAAATGTCTCCCAGCTACAAAACTGCAAAAAGTCATTGTTTATGTGTCAAGTCCTTGTTGCCATTAAACATGTTGTTTTGTGAAAAAATCCAGTTCGGCTTATAATTCAAACATATACACAAGTGCTTTGCTGGAAGATAATCATTGTACTTTGGTAGTTAGCAGAAAATCTTGTTATGATTTTATCACAGAGATTATTTTACACAGTCCCACACTCAGAAATTGAGATTTGATTATTTTTTTTCTTCGGGAACATTTTTTTTTTTAATTTTTATTTATTTGTCAGAGAGAGCGAGAGAGCGAGCACAGGCAGACAGAGTGGCAGGCAGAGGCAGAGGGAGAAGCAGGCTCCCTGCTGAGCAAGGAGCCTGATGTGGGACTCGATCCCAGGATGCTGGGATCATGACCTGAGCCGAAGGCAGCCGCTTAACCAACTGAGCCACCCAGGCGTCCCTCTTCAGGAGCATTCTTAAGTAAAAAAGTTATTTCATTTACTGTGTGTGACAGTGACGATGACAATGAACACTTGTGCAAGGAGGTACCACTGTGCTAAGGCACCAGCAGTGTGACCCAACCCTTCATCATTGCCAGTGCAAATGTCACACAGTGAAAAGTAAAATGAGTTTTAGTATATTATTATGAAAATGGTTTAGACCCGTGGATAACTGTTTCAGAACTCCCACTACCTTTTCTTGTAAGTAACTGTATCAGTGCAATGGAATATTACATGTTTAGGAATTCATGAAAAATATTTATTAACTCAGAAAACTTAAATAACAACAACAAAATGATGAAAATGGATGAAAACATAAACAATTTTTTAATTTATTTAGGAAGAAAATTTCCCTAAATGACATACACTATCTCCAACATATGCATTTATACTCACTTCTATTTTTCTTTCTTTAAGAAGTCCAATAGACAATTTCTTTTCTTTTTTTGTCACTCCTATAGAACTTCAATCTTTTGACTTGTTATAATACTATTAGGAATAGAAGATGCTTACATAAATGCTGAATGTTGCAAAAGTTGCCAAGAAACAACTCTAGGCAAGGACTGAACAAACAGGTTTAATATATTCATTACATATTCCAGCCCTTCCCTGGGGATGGGTGTGGGCAGAGGGGCAGCAGGGGTGGGTGTAAGTAAAACGTTAACACATTGTTGAGAGGCTTAGAGAAGAGCAAATAGAATGAGAGAGATTATCTGCTAAGAATAATGATTAAATCAGCTCTTTTATCCAGGTAAAATCTAAATCAAAGTAAGGGAGGCAAAATGGATTTAGCAAAATAATTAAAAAACCCAAAATAAAACTATATAGTAATTATAATAACTTTCACTTCAAGACAGTATCTATACACAATAGTGTTTCTAGTATTGATTTTATTACCTTGATTATTTATTTCTTTAAAATTATTCTTGATGTTGAAACTGGTAGGATGGAAATGACCTTTTATAAACAGTAAAAGACCTAATCCGAATTTTTTTCCTGAAGCCCAAAGAGACGTGATAATGAGAAGTAGTCTTATACTTCTCAGGTTACTAACAAAAAAATTAAGGCATATGGTCCTTGTATTATGGATTATATTTATGATATGGTGTTATTTTAAAAGGTCAGAAAACAGTTGATTTTTAGCCATTTACTGTTTTCTGTCCCACTGTCTCCCAAAATAGGAAATCCAAAAATGTATGGCAAAATTAGCAGAGTAAAAAACATATTCAGTGTATCTAATCTTAGAGAATAAAATATTGGATAAAACTCAATATGTGACAACCTTGTGGAGACAGTCACATTTGGAAAAACTTCAAAATACTGCATGTTAGAATTATTCTGCCCTTTAACAATTGATTGCACAAAACCTAGCTTCCAGATTTACTTTACTCAAAGGTTTTAAGATCTATTATTACATAGACATAACACTGTTATTTCTAGACAGAATATGCCTTCTCCAGTGGAAACGATTTGGTGGCCTACAATTAAAGTCTGCTTTAACTGACTCTAACTTTATAGCAGAGCTATTACAGAAACGTATCTTCTGATGGTTTCAGAGAAAGAGCGACTGCAGAAGATTTAGAATTCCAATCTTCTAATTATTCTTGTCTCAAGGTTTGCCACCTTCATTCACTTCATTTCAAACTTAGTGGACATGTCCTCATCCAGACGACCAATGTCCTGTCTTGTCTGTGACTATGAGGACTCTCTGGATGCAGTTCTTTTCAGAGCTAAAACTACAAAAGGCCAAGTAAACCAGGATGATTGACCACTCTATCCTTATGTCTTATCTACATATAACATGCATGTCCATGGCCATCATTTTTTATCTCTGATCTCAGGTACTTGAATCAGCTTCTTTGATACTTAATTTTTATCTGTAAAATGAAAATTAATAATCTCTGATAGAATTGCTGTGAGAAATACTAATAATATCTGTAAAAAACTCTAACACAGTTCTTGGTTCATAGCAAGAAACAATAAATGATAATTCTTTGAATTGTCTTTTTCTTAGGAAATGGAAATAATTGCTTGATAAACATAATATATAAACATCTTCCAAAATAAAAAAAAATACTAGAAAAATGTATGATTAAAATGAGAGTCTGTTTTCAGAAGGAGTATACATCCAGCATAAACATATAAAGGAGTAGTACAACTTCAGCAATAATAATAATACATACGTTAGGGAAAACAGATTTCATTTTTAATTGATTCAAAAATATATTAATAAAAATAATATTCATATCTAGTATTAGTAAGAGTATTAGGAATCAACATTTTCATGCTTTTTGGTGGAAGTATAAATTATATAGCATTTATAAAGGCTAATAGACACTGTGTAATAGAATGTCAAATAAGCGTATCACTTGACAAATAGTTTTATTAATAGTATTCTATCCTAGGGAAGCCTTAACACGTGTAGCCAAAGATGTATGATCAGCAATGGCCATTGAAACATACCTTTCATAAGGAAATGTTGTAAACAAACCAAGAGTTAAATGTATTATGATGAGTGTAGACACCATTCTATGAAACATTATAAGGAGATTAAAAACAGTGATAGAAATCACTGTTGTTAAATCAGTGTTGATAAGCATGGAAGGAAAATGCCATACATAAAAAAAGTATACAATAAGATATACAGATAGGAAAATAATATTTTTTTTGAAAAATTATGTGTGCATGTGAGAGAGAGCAAGAGAAAGAGAGAAACATCCAGAAATATACACCAAAGCACTTGAAGTTAGTTTCCACTGGAGAGTGAGTGGAGGAGATTAATTATTATCCTTAATGCTTGTATATTTGATTTATTGCAGTGTGCAAATATTACTATTGCATTTAGAAGCAATAAATAAGTATAACAATGTCTTTTTTTCAAGAAGAGCTTAATGTGATTTGTCATAAATTTGTCTTGCTGGAATATAAAATCTATAGGTTCGGGACATATGTCTGTTTTGCTCCTCTCTGAATCCTGAGCATCTGTCACAGTGCCAGGCACCAGTTGGTCCTTAAAAAACGGTGAGAAAATATCTATTTAGTATTAGTTACTCTACATGGAGCTGTTATATAACTGCCTGGATAGACTGTCAACGCATTTTTTTTTAAGGTTTTATTTATTTATTTGAGAGAGAGTGTGAGCAAGAGGAGAGAAGGAGCCAAGGGAAGGAGGCAGATGGAGAGGGAGAAGCAGGCTCCCTGCTGAGCAGAGAGCCCGACGCAGGGCTTGATCCCAGGACCCTGAGACCATGACCTGAGCCGAAGGCAGAGGCTTAACCCACTGAGCCACCCAGGTGCCCCTGTCAAAGCATTTCTTAAAGATTTTTACACACTAGTCTGTCAGGAAATTTTACCATAAGATTTTTCTAGTATAGAAAGTAAAAACTAGAGCAGAGCTTCAAAGAACAGTTAAGTTTGGAAATATTATAGCAGGCTTGGGAGGCTGAGTATAATTACAGAACTAACTGAAAACTGAAGAGTGTTGGGGAGCAAAGTCAGGAGAGGGTCATCAAATGTGGGCAAGACCTGCAGCTATGTGGCCCCAAGGAAGGCGACGTTGAGAGAGGGGCAAAAGTCAACATGCCTTTTGTGCTATTTTTCTGAAAGAAAAGCCAGTGGTACTCATCCTATGTCACCAATTCTTTTTTCAATTTCCATTTTAATTTCTCTGAAAACAGGATGCTTCTTTGGGTTAATGGCGTTTTTAATTGCTGTCAGTCAGGTAGCAGTTATGGGAAAGCCTGTTCTTGACTCCTGCTAAGATCAAGAAAACTGCAGCATCAAAGAGTCTTAGAATGAATTCATAAATTAAATGCCTTCAATATGACCAAAACTGTTACTCTAAGAAGAATCTTTGAGGAGTTCTCTCACTTTAAACTTGTAAATGGGAAATAGTGCTGTTTATGTTAAGGCTGTACAAAATATTAATAATGAAATAACTGTTTCAGTAATAGCAGCAAGTAAATCTTGAATTATTTAGCCAACGGTAATTCAGATATCTGCTCTGAGGTGGGTGTGGTGCCTTATAAGAAAGATGAAGACGAAAGGCTTGACCTGAAAGTACTAATTGAGTAATTTCTACTCACACAAAATAGGCGTATGGGTAGCCTACACATAAAAATGAGCTGGCACTTATCCTAGTCAATCACAGGTTTCTATGATTAAGTTAATCTGTGAGAGTGCTTCAGAGGGATTACAATACGCAAATGCATTACACATTTTCTGACATTTTCTTCCTAACATGCTGAAAAGGAGTTACAGATAGGAATGAATATATTATCTACTAAATTGCAACTAGCTCCTATCTAGGAAAAGAAATGATCAGGTTCAGACTGAATCAGGATTTCATAAACGTCTCTGTACATGTCTGCAAGGGAGTTAACTTGGTAACTTCTTCCCAACCCTCTTTCCTATGTCTTTGTCCTACGGACAGATTTACATTTAAGAGGGAATCTTACCATGACCCTCTGGTGATCACCTTTTATTTGAAAGGCACTTTCATGTTGCATATGTTATTAGAAATTTTTATATGCTGTTTATTGTTATTAGTCTAAAATAAATAATATTTGCAACCTTGAGCTATAAAACTAGCACTGTATTTACGGAGTGGTTTTGGCAAATGCCTGAGTCTACATGGAAAGGGGAATATTTAGTAAAATGCTTTTACTCTGGAAATGGAATACTCTGGTGGATACTACAGTTGTTTGTTACTATCTGAGCAATGCTAAAGTATCCCTTTAGATTTATATGCACATTGAGCTAAAGCTCTTGATTCTGTTGCAAAGTGTCACAGTAGCCCACTGCGTCATAGCTATTTTGGGGGGTTAGACAAAGTAGGAGAAAATAAAATCCAAATTGGACTTCAAATTTATATTTTGTATTCAATATGTGTATCAAACCCTCCAATTTTTACCAACCTATCAGAGCCATCCAGTTATATTTATTATGTCATTTCCAGAATCATTTAGCCAAGCATGCTCTATTTTTTTCTGAAAATAGAAAGGTTTTGATAACCTTTAAAGCTGTGGAGTTTTTGAAAAATCAGATATTCTCAGATGTCTGAGATTCATAAAAATTGAACATGGCTAGACACTGAAGAAAGCATCCAAATGTACAAATGCCTACCTCTGAATTAGGTATATTATAACATTGTCAATGTTATAATGAATAAGACTATCATGAAGATAAATGTATTGAGGAAATTACTGAAGAAAAAACTGTGGTAAGGATCAGGTTTTCTCTCTCCACCCCCCAATTCCAAATTATTCCTTGACACTGTCATAATATTGAACTTGAGGAGACAGCCTGTCCTCATTATTATCATTAACATTTTGATTTAACCATTACATATTATTTAAATGTTTTACAGTCAATTACTTGTATGCCTGCCTAGCTTTATTAAGTAATATCAGTTTGTAACTCTTAGCTAGATTCTTTTTAATTTTCTAATAATTCTATTTAATTCCATAGTATAAATATTAGGCAAATTATATGACAACATATAATTTTTCCTTTTCAACTTTTCTTTGAAGTATAATACATACAGAAAAGCTTATATACCATCAATAAACACCTCAATGACTTATAATAAACTAACACAACCATAAAACCAAAACAGATCAAGAAATAGAGTATTACCAAGACCACAGAAGACCAGGTTTCCAGATTCAGGCCCTACCATGGTAATCATTATATTGACTTTAAATAGCATAAATTATTACTTCTGTCTGCTTTATTGTACTTTGTAAAAATTGAATCATGCTGTATATACTCTCTGGTGTACACTCATAATTATATTTGCAATATCCACCTATATTGCATAAGCTTATAGATTTTTATTTCATTTTTATGTTATATTCTATTGTTCACATATATAAAACTTATTCATCCATTTTTATCATTGTGCCTTTTAATCTTTTTAGCATATACATGCACACAAATACACAAAACATCTATCTCTGCAGAAAGAGAGACATGGCAACCCTTTTCTTTAGGATACAATAACACTGAACCATCCATTTCTCCCCACTACATTTCACCTTTATTATAACTTAGCTTTACTTTGGCTGTCTCTCTGCCTAGTTCAGGTTTGTTCACTTTGGTTTTGAATAACTCCATTCAGTGCATTTAAAAAAATAGCAATTGGGGCGCCTGGGTGGCTCAGTGTGTTAAGGCCTCTGCTTTCGGCTCAGGTCGTGATCCCGGGGTCCTGGGATGGAGCCCCGCATGGGGCTCTCTGCTCAGTGGGGAGCCTGCTTCCCTCCCCCACCCCACCCCCCACCTGCCTCTCTGCCTACTTGTGATCTCTCTCTCTGTCAAATAAATAAATCTTAATCAAATCAAAATAAATCTTAAAAAAATAGCAATTATGCCAAAAATTATAGTGATAGCAACTACCATTTCTTGACACTATGTCATCCATTAGCCTGTATTTTAAGCACTTTGCATTATCTCGGACAATCCTTAAAAAAATCTATGATGCAGAAAGAATATAAAAAAATCAACTTTTAAGTCTATTAGTCAGGTGAAATAAGACTTGTGTAGAGACTTAATGCAGACTTAGAGGTAAAGAGGGGTATAGATCACTAGCATTATTTTAAAATTGGGTTACCAGGTTGAAATGACCTGACTGAGAAGAAAGAAAAAGATGAACTTTAAGGGCAACTATGATGAGCTATTTTTGAATATGCTGTTTGTGGAATACCCACAGCAAGAAATTCGGTTGGCTATTGGATATGTGAACCTGCAAGGGATAAGAGAGGTCAGTTTGGAGATGCAGATTAGGAATTATGAACATGTGGTAATATTTCACATTTAAGAGTGAGTAACCAACAACACAGCAGAAATCTGATGATAGAAATTTGAAAGAACCCAAAATTCCAGGAAAAACAATTTGGGAAGGAAAGAGATTAGAGAGAGCGTGTCATGTGTGAAGAATAGACATAACCTAGATTTTCATTAGAGCTTTAAGGTATAATCTTAACAGAATCTTTCATATACTGAGCAGGAGAAAGAAATGATGAGTACTGGGGTGCAGAGCTTATGAGTAGAGAAGAAGGAAGTCCCAGTGAGTAGAGAGGAAGGAATTCAGTGGAGATTTGTAAACATTACCTAGAGGGAAATGGGAACGTCTATTGAAAATCATGCTGTATGTGGTCCATCTAAAGTGATTGCCCATTATTGTAGAATGCCACTAGGTTGTATGTTTATATGATTTGCTGGGCCAGGGTTCAGAGTTCTGAAGACAGAACAAAGAAGAGATTGTAGTTATGATTTCAAGATCAAAGTATGTTCATTTCTTCACATAGTCTTTTCAGTTTCATTTTACATTGCAAAAAGCTTTAAGAAAAGGAAATACACATTAATAAATAATCAATTAATTAGTTAATTAAATTTTAGAGAGAGAACAGGCAGGGCAGGGAGGGGCAGTGGGAGAGGGAAATAGAAAATCTTAAGCAGGCTCTGGACTCAGTACAGAACCCAACATCTCACAACACTGAGATAATGAACTGAGCTGAAATCAAGAGTTGGATGCCTGACCGACTGAGTTACCCAGGTGCCCCAAGACTATTTAGCACAAAAATTTCTCTTGGAGCATCATATTTTTATACTAGTCTAAATATTATGAAAGATAGGAAGAAAATCTAGCCAGGGAGACATTTTTAAAAAATTATCATTCTTTTCTATGTAATTAGAATTCAATTTTTTAATGAGGTCTAAAGTATTTCTATATGATGTTTCACATGGATAAAAATCAAGACAGTTGCACATTTTTAAGTTTGCTTTCAATCTGTAAATAAAAGAAAAAATATTAAGACACATGAATTTGTATTTTCAGTCACTTAACAAATATAAAAATCTAAAATAATAATGTACTTTTCTCTTTTTCTTTTATTTTTCTATTAAGATTATTTTATTTTAAACATTTGAATCCAGAATTTTATTTATTGAAGAAATACATTTATAATAAGGTACAAATGGCATAGAGTTCTAAAGACTGAATAAAATGACATTTTCAAAATCTTATTTTTATGGAAGCCATCAATATTATGATAATCTGAAACCTGAATATGGAGTTAGTTAACAAGCCAGCAAGTGTTTCTAGTGTGAATAGATAACTAAATTTTTATAGATTTAATATTCTGCTTATAGATTAAATATTGCCTGGGTTAACTTGACACACCACGGCCAGCAGAATCTGTTGATTAATGTTTCACAATCTTTGTTAATACTAAGTTATTTCTTAATGTTGTGAATTTCATACATACTAAAACTTGCATATATATGTATAAGTATCTTTTTAAATTTTGAATTTTACCACATTTTAACAAAGTCCTTATCCTTGGGAAATCAAATTTATATTAATACTCATAATTCATATAAAGTACTAAATATCTTTGGTAAAACTTAAGTAGCTATTAATCCTTTAAAGACACATAATAAATATTTTTAAAAATTTATAATAAATTTAAAAATAAAAATGTTAGGATCCACCTAGATCAAATATTAGAGAGGAAATGTATTCATTTTCTAGAACTGTTGTGACAATACTATCCTGGTGGCTTAAGACAACAGAATTCCATTCTTCATAATTTTGGAGGCTAGTATTCTGAAATCAAGGTGTTGTTAGGGCCACACTTGCTGTGGAAGTTCAAAAAGAAAATCTTTTCCTGCTTTCCCCTGATGATGGTGGCTATTGAAATTCCTTTCCCTTGCCTTGTGGACATATCAGTCCAATCTCCACCCTGTCTTCACATTCCCTCTCCTCTTCTGTTCTTTCTTTTTTCTTTTCTTTTTTTTTTTGGTAAGAATACTTATCATTGGATTTACGACCCACCTGGATAGCCTTCTCCTTTCAAGATTTTTAACTTAATCACATCTTTTTCCAAAGAAAGGTAATAGTTGTTCTTTTGCTGTAGACCTCAATATTCACTTGTTCCAGGGATTAGGACATTTATATATTTTAGTGAGGCCTTTTTCTGCCCACCAGAGGAAAGGACATAAAATTGATTTCTGTTTGACTCATTTTCCTTCTGAGTATTTTGCTCAGATTAGCTATCATCCCTTGCCACACAAAATGTTATTGCAAATAGTAACAGCTATATTTACATTCCGCTAATTGAATAATTCCATTAACTGAATAATTAAAAAATTACAAATCACTGATTTCCATCTTTAAATGGCTTAAAGCTATGTATCAACAGCTGCTATATTTAGCCTCCTATCTTCAAGTCTCCTAAAATAAAATTCATTTGAATTTGTTCTTGATTCAATTTATTCTCCATTCAAATCATTTAGGTAGATTACTGAGAAATGTAAAAATAACAAAAAAACAAACACGAGGCTATAACTTAGTAAGGGTATACTGTATATGTATTTGTGCATGTTTCCATGTCCAGAATATAAGTTTTATTAATACTCAATATCCAGATTTGTCAAAATACTATCAAAATTAGAACTAAAAGAATAATAATAAGATTAGTAAAAGAAGGGCATTATTCATAGTCTGACAACTTCTAAATATTTATTTATTTATTTAAAATTTTATGTATTTATTTGACAGAGAGAAAGAGCACAAGCAGGTGGAGTAGCGGGCAGAGGGAGAGGGAGAAGCAGGCTCCCTGCTGAGTAAGGAGCCTGACACAGGGCTTGAGCCCAGGATCCTGGGATCATGACCTGAGCTGAAGGCAGTTGCTTGACCAACTGAGACAGCTAGGTGAGCCAAGAAAACTTCTAAAATATATGGAAAAATGGAAAGAAATCTGTGCTCATGGATCAGAAGACAGTATTATTAATATGACATACTCCCAAGTAGATCTACAGATTCAAAACCATCCCTATTAAATTTTCAGCTTTTTTTGGTAGAAATTGATGTTGATTATAACATTTATATGAAAATGCAAAGGATAAAGAATAACCAAAAAATCGTAAAAGGGAAGAAAAAATTTCATACTTTCTGAAATCAAAATATTGCAAAGCCACAGTACTCAAGTGAGTGCACCATTAACATATGGGTAGATATATAGATCAACGGAATAAAATTGAATGTCCAAAAGCAAACCATGTATTTATTGTCAAGTGATTTTCAAAGTGATGTCAAGATATTTTAATAGAGCAAAGAATGTTTTTTCAATACATGTTGTGAGGACACTAGTTATCTATATGCAAAAAAACCCAATTTTGACCCCTCCTTTACATATCATAAAAATAACTGCAAATGGATCATAGACCTAAACATAAGAGCTGAAACTATAATACTCTTAGAAGAAAACATAGCAGTAAATCTCCATGATTATGCATTAGTCAATGATTTCTTAGATATAACACTAAAAGTACAGTGACAAGATTTTAAAAACCGACAAATTGGATTTCATCAAAATTAAACGCTTTGTTATTCAAGATATACTGTCAAGAAAGTAAAATGGTTACCCATAGAAAGGAGGAAATATTTACAAATCATATATCTGATAAGGAAGTTATATTCAGAATATATAAAAATACATATAACTCAATATTAAAATGATAAAGAGCTCAATTCAAACTGGGCAAAAATAGGAACAGGTATTTATTCAGAGAAGGTATACAAATATCCACTAAGCCATGGAAAGATGCTCAAAGTCATTAGCTATTACAGAAATGCAAATCAGACCTATGGGATACACTTTCACACACATTAGGATGAGTATAATGAGGAAGACGGATAATCAGAAGCATCGATGAGGATGTGGAGAAATTGGACCCATCATACATTTTTATGTACGTATATAGTAATATAATATTGTGCAACCACTTTGGAAGACAGTCTGGCAGTACTTCAAACAACGCAGAGACACTAGGATCCCGCAATTCCATTCTTAATTATATACTTAACAGAAATAAGAATATAGGTCCACATAAGTATTTGTACACATATGTTCATAGCAGCATTATTCATTATAGTAGGAAAGTGGAGAAACCTAATAACCACCAAATACTGACTGAGTCTCCGAAGGTGGTCTTTTCATGTAATGGAATATTATTCAGCAATGGAAAAGACTGACACCTCCTATGGCATGAATAAACTTTGGAAACACTATGCTAAATAAAATATGCCCGCCACAGAAGAATATATATTGCATGATGCTATTTACATGAAGCATCCAGAATAGGCAAATCTATAGAGTAAGATGATCAGTGGTTGCTTAGACCTGGATGTCGGGGGTATGGAGACGGGTAGTGACTACAAATGTCTATACGTGACTTTTGGGAGGATGATAAAAATGTCTGAAAATTACATGGTGCTGATGACTTTAGGACTCTGCTAATACAGTACAAGCATTGAATTGGATTTTAAATAGAATTGTATGGTATGTGAAATAAATCCTAAAGCTATTAAAACAAGCCACTCTAAAAATTTAAAAACTGAAAGAAAATTTCTGAGGAGAAAATTTTGAATGCCAAATCATTTCCAAAGGATGATCTAAAACACAAACTGAAGATGGACTTTCCTTTGTTTCTTCTTGAGTCTTGATTTTATTTTATTTTATTTATTTTATTTTTTTAAATCATTGTTATTATCATTATTATTTATTTATTTTTTTTGTCTGTAGCATTGACCAGAATAAGAAATAAGGAGCAAGACAGAAACTGATCCTTATAAGAGAAGATTTCATAAGGTAGGCAATTTGAAATTCCCTCTGGGGGAACGGTGTCCAAACTTGGGCTATAAAACATTGTCAAGGTGTGCAGAAGGATAGTTGGTGCGAGATAGAATACCACAAATTCTTCTGACAATTTGTTTAAATCTGGAAACAACAAGGCTTGTTCTCAGTCTGTGTGAGAGATGGCCACATATCACAGGCAAACTACTTCAAGTCGTGTGGGAGGACTGGAGTGTGGTACAGTGACAACTGAATTCTTTATTCACTTGCAGCCTGTTGCAATGTGTTCCAGATTAGGTGGATTTACATATCTCACAATGCAAGACTATCTTAAATGTATTCTTGTAAAGAAATATTTCATGTAAACACAAATGTATAAAAAGAAAATGATGCCACTGACAAGAAAAGTTACTAAAATTTCTCCACTGAAAATATTATGTGGCTAAAATAAGAACAATATCATCAGGTTTGATAAAAACTTTACCAAGGAGTTTCTGTCTGCCTGACGTATCCATAGCATATTAGTACAGAAGTACTAATGTTTATAATTAAATGTTTATACTTTATACATATAAAAATACAAACTTGAGTATGGTAGACTACATTTATTATCCCTAAATACTCACTGTCCCTCCCAGAGGGAATTACATATTTATGCCTGTTGATTGATAACAACTTTTGACATGCGTTTTTGGACAATGAAATATGAAAATATGACTGGAGTTACACATTGAGAAATTTAAAAATTTATTTAGACAAATGTGTTTGTTTTCTAGGGGTGCTATGACAAATTTCCATAAACTAGTAACTTAAAGCAAGAGACATTTATTCAGTCATAATTCTAGAAGGCAAAAGTTTGAAATCAAGATGTTAGCAGGGTTGGTTCCTGAGGCTCTGGAGAGGAAACTGTCTCACACCTCCCTCTTGGATGCTGATAGATGATGGCAACCCTTCCCATCACTCTAATTCCTGTCTCTATCTCTACCCAGGTTTCTGCTCTATTTGTGTCTCTGTCCCCTCATTTCACTACAGAGACACCCGTCATTGGATTTAGGGCTACAACTAAATTCGAGATAATTTCCTTTGAGATTCTTAACTAGTTACATCTGTAAAGCCTCTATTTCCAAATAAAGTCACATTCTTAGGTTTTGGGTGAACATTACTTTTAGAGGGGACACTATTCAATAAAATACTATAATCTGGCTGGCTTAAACAACAGAAATTAATTTTCTCATAGTGTTGGAGGTTAAAAATCCAAAATCAAGGTATCTGCAGGTTTGGTTTCTTCTTGGTCTCTCTCCTTAGTGTGCAGATAACTGTTTTCTCTCTATGCCCTCACATGGTCATCCATATCTCTGTGTTCATGTCCTAATTTCTTCCTATAAGTATATCAGTAATACTAGGTTAGGACTGACCCTCATGACCTCATTTAACTTTAATGAAAGGTTTTTAAAGACCGGATCACCACATACAGTCAACTTCACCAGTTGACTTCACAGTCAACAGTCACCACAATAGTCAAATCACATACAATGCCCCTGAGGTAGGGGGTATTAAGACTTCAACATATGAATTCTGGGGAAGACACAATTCAGTCCATAATATAATGAATTCTGGGGAAGACACAATTCAGTCCATAATATAACCCAAGAAAAATGACCAGAGAAATTGAACAGATACTTGGAGAAATAAAAATATACTTAGTAAAAAATAAACATCAAGGGACGCCTGGGTGGCTCAGTTGGTTAAGCGGCTGCCTTTGGCTCAGGTCATGATCCCAGCGTCCTGGGATCGAGTCCCACATCGGGCTTCTTGCTCGGCAGGGAACCTGCTTCTCTCTCTGCCTCTGCCTGCCACTCTGTCTGCCTGTGCTCGCTCTCTGGCTCTCTCTCTCTCTCTCTGACAAATAAATAAATAAAATCTTTAAAAAAAAAAAAACATCAAAAATGTTTAATGTCAGTAGTCATTAAGTTAATGTATATTAAATCCTAATAAAGGGGACTTACTGTCTTAGTTCTAGCATATAAAGTTCTTGAAAAATGTCACTCTTACCCTTAAACAAGGGAAAGCTGAACAAATGGAAAATCGACAACTTTTCTTTGACACATAGGGGAATTGACGTTGTAGGGCAAATTGCCATGGGGAAATAGTGAGAGATGGGTGAATCCAAAAAGTGAAGGCTGAGATTTGCTGATGTGAAACAGAAGTTGCTAGAGTCATAACTGCTAGAAACACACAAATGGAAATTGTGATGGGTTGCTGAAATGGAGTGTGGGCTGGCATAAGAGTAAGGAAGTCCTAGAGGCCTGAGCCTTAGGGAGGGCCGAAATTTTTGGGTTGTGCCACCAGAAACCCCATTAGGTTTTTACTTTGAGGACCTGAAAAAAGATCTTCTCACTTGTAGCTCTAGCTGGGGGAGTGGAAGAGGAAATTGTGAAAGCCTGCCACTTTCTCTATAAACAGGGTTTACTCTCTCCAGGGGAATAGACTTACTAATATATTAAGTCACTTGGAGGAAGAAAGAATCTCTTCCTATTCACACCCCCTTTAGCCTGTCTGTCTCACCTAAGGTTGGGGAAAAAAGGGCAAAGAGCACTGGAAATATATAAGAGAACGTCAGAACACAGGGAAACAGTCAAAGACAGAGATCTCATTATAAAAT
Source organism: Mellivora capensis (assembly GCA_004024625.1). Lineage (NCBI taxonomy): Eukaryota > Metazoa > Chordata > Mammalia > Carnivora > Mustelidae > Mellivora > Mellivora capensis. Next base: position 8,355 of record PISX010013953.1, on the reverse strand, counting down.
GACGGAAAGCCTCCTCTTCTCCTCTTTTTATCACCTCTTATGTAACAGGTGATTGCAGTGAGGGGATCTCAGGGAAGCCCAACAATAACCAGGGACAAATAAACAAGGACACTAGAGGAATTTGAAGCCTCTGGTACTGTCAACATTATAGCAGACATTAAGCATATCCAATTCTTACTCAAGTTAACATATAGTCTCCTACTAAAGTCTTATCTACCTCAATTTTTATTATCTGATACAACAGTATATCATTTCTGAATATACATTTAAGGACTAACGCGATTACATCAAAAGACTGCAGACCTCAGTGCTATAAACATTTATCCTCTCAGTATTCAGAGAATCACGGTCTTGGAAACATGGAAGAAGCCATGCATAGTATTTGAACTACACTGAACTAAAATTCGGATTCCACTGCAATTTCATGACCTTATGCACTGAAAAGATTAATGGTCACTGACTTCCTTATGAAAGGGAGCAAAATTTGCCCCTTCAAAATATGTCTTTTTAACATAATGATTATCTTGAGTTGGTTATTTTTAGGAAACTGCAGACATAGGAAAAGTTCTGAAAACCAGGTAGTAGTTACTCTTTTTTAAAATTTTTAAATTTTTTTTAGAGATTTAATTTATTTGACAGACAGAGATCACAAGTAGGCAGAGAGGCAGGCAGAGAGAGAGAGAGAGGAGGAAGCAGGCTCCCTACTGAGCAGAGAGCCCGCCTCGCCTCGGGGCTTGATCCCAGGCCCCCAGTCTCATGACCTGAGCCCAAGGCAGAGGCTTTAACCCACTGAGCCACCCAGGCCCCCAAGTAGTTACTCTTTTTAAAAAACATTTGCATTTGTAAAGGGAATCTCCATGTGTAAGCAAGCATCCCTCTCTGTACCCAGAAGAGAAGGATAACTAAATGTCTAAACACTCCTATCAATAGAGAATCAATCCGGGGACTGAAATCTGTATAACAATGGTACCCTCCTTACTTGTTACTGTGCTTTTCCTGTGGCCTTCCATTAACAAACCCCCATAACACTTGTCTTTTGTCTTTAGCTGAAGATGGTATTTAAGGTGGTGGTTTAGACCCTTCCAGGGAGTTACTAAGTTTTCCTGGAGGAAATGCATGTTACTAAACTTGTTTACTTTTCTCCTGTTAATCTGTATTTTTCTTACAGGGATGGGGGGGGGGGTCTCATCCAAGAATCTTAATGGGTAGAGGGAAATTATGTTTTCCTCCCCCACACTTAAATATATCAAATTTCAACAAGTTATGTTAGCCTTCTGACTTTCATGTTGTTTTCAGCTCAGTAATGAAAACCTATCTTCCTCATTGCTAAAATATCTTTCTTATTTAATTCTTTTTTGTTTGGTGATAGAAATTATAACAAATGATAAATCTGTCCCAGAATTGTTTTATTGTTATTTTTAGACTTTCCCCTCATAGTTATTTTCCCCTTGTAACTATAGTATGTCATCCCCCCCCCACATAGTTACAAAGTCTACTATTTCAAAGATATGTTAAGCTGTGTTCATTTTCTTAACCAATAAATGCCTTCTCAAAGGGGCATCTCTGCATATCTCAAAAAACAATGTGAGCCCCTTATGAATAAACCACTTGTAGTTGTGTGGAGTCCCAAGCCATTAGCTTCAGCAATAGAAACCAACAGAAGGTTCTTCTCCCAGAAAGTTACAGAGCATTCCCTTGAATAGAATTCTCATAACATGTGCTTATGACTGGCCTAAACATCATCACTAAATCTTTTCAGACCTATCAGTCCTTAGCTGGGAGAATGATTCAAATCCAGAAACTTTATTCTCACAAGTGCAGGATGGCTCCTTCCTACCAACAGGCAGTAGAGAAATGGAGATAGACTTCATGCTCTCAAAGCTCAAGTATATTTTAAACTTGAAGGGTTTTAAATGTTGCAGCTTTTGCAAAAGTTTTTCAGTATTTCCAATCTTTTGTTTTAAAACTATAAATGCTTAGATCTTATACTAGGAACCCAGACCCAGAAATGGAATCAGCATCTCAAAGGGAAAGGTCTTATATTTTCAAGCCACACAGGGGATACTGGTATGGCTTATTAAGGGACTGGTGTTCAGAATTTCTGTTCTGTATCCACCCCTGTACTACTTCATTATCAGAAGTCACTTCGCAACCATGGGACTGGAAATCTATGATATATTGACTTTTCTCTCAGGAGAGAGTCAATTCCCTCATTTTCCTCTCTGATCTTTCTCTAAATTATGTATCAGTGAGATAGTCTATCATGTATGGGTTTCTGATTGTTACTTATACAGTTATGACAACGTTGCCCTGAATAAATGTGTATAGTACTCATAACATTTCTTTTTGCTAGATAATTGGGCTGAATACAAATGTAACTAAATTTTAGAAAATCCCTATGGGAAAAGTAGTTATATGCAATCTTTTTTTTTTTTTTCTTTTTAGAGCAGTGCGAAAATATCACAGTATAAAAAAAAAAGGGGAAATTTAGAAGAAATTTTAAAAAAACACTTAAAATTAACTAGATTCTTTGCTTATGGCCTAGGGAAAAAAATATAATGTGTTTGAAATTAAATAGACTTTTAATCTATTAGAATAAATCTAATCTATTAGAAAAGAAAAAATTATTTTCTTTTCACTTTTACCCACTAGAGAGAATGTATTAGAGATAATAATCCCTCAGATTTATATAGCATTTTTACTTTTCAAAGTGATACCCGATGAATTATTTAATTTCCCAGAAATCAGTATTCATGACATCTAAGTTGAACTGTTGAACTTTGTTATCTGAATGCTCATCAGAGGGTTTGGGTCTTGGGTGTTTGCCTCTGCTTGTCCCAATGTTTGGAATATTTTTTGTCTCTCCTTATCTTCTTGTGCTGGCTAGTTCTTACTTTCTTCCTAATCTAGAAATTGTCTCTTTGAGGAAGTCTTTTCCTATTCCTGCATCTTCCTGAGAACCTTTTGTATTTGGTCTTACTGAATAGTGAATGAGACTTTCTAGTAGCTTGTTTTTACACGTTGTCATTTTCCAGTCCCTCATCAGTCTTTACGGATGGACTACATGCTCTTTATAAACTGAGACTACGATCAGTTCACTATTTATTTTAGCATTAGGTGAGGGATGTAAAAGGCATTCTATAAAAATCTGTCAAATAAATGAGTGAATGAATATGGTAAATATAGATTAATATCCCCATTGAAGCTCAGTATAAGCCAAGTCTGAGTGAAGTAAAGATGTTGGTATAAGATAATATAGCATATATATATATCTCAACAGAAATTCCCTGAGGAATTTTTCCAAAGGAGAGGGAGTCTGCTTTATTTAAGTTGTATTTTGAGTACACTGTGAGAGAGGAAAAACGCATATTATCAGCTCAATTTTGCAAAAGAGGAAACTATGACAAGACACATCAGGTAACTGGTTGAAGTGTTCCCATACAGATTTCCCAAAAGGCCAATCTGAGATGAAGATTTGGGTGTAAATGGTAAGAAATCTTAAGAATTATTTCTATAGTTTCGTCTGTATTTCCCTGACAATTTGTTGTAATGAGTCTGCAATTACCTTAACATTTTAGTAATAAAAGTAACAATCATGGTATATGACATTGATTAAGCACTTTTTGTGTTCCAAGGACTGTGTGGGGCCATTTAAATAGATCATTTTATTTAATGTCACAATAACCTTATGGAGTAATTAATATTACCATCCTCACTTTTTAGAAGAGGAAACTGAAGCTTAAAAAAGTGGTTTGTGATCAAGAGTACATGGTCCAGGATGTGATGGTTTGAAACACAAGCCCTATTTTATGTTTGCTAAGTATGTGGTTTAACAAGCCTCAGTATTCATATCTATAAAAATGGTTATTAGAGTAAGCACCTTATAGGTTTGTTTTGATTAAATGTTGTAATGTATATAACATGTACAAAGGACTGGCATATATAATGTTATGTTAATTAGAACTTTTATCTCTTTTTTTTTCTCAATATTATAATGTCCATGAAGGCAGGGACTTATCTGCTTTGTATATTCTTCTCAGTGCACAGCAAACTCTTTAGTATATATTAAATAGTTAAATGCTTAATGTTTCTTAGCCAAATAACATAATATGTGTTGAAATCAAAACTGGATCTAGTCTCAGAAGAGAAGAATTCATGCACTAAAACTATTTGGTTCCATGGTTCTTAAAATAGCATTGTGCTAATCAAACATATACTTTAGAATAATATATGAGTTATAATAATTAATGCAAGACTTAACATTGGTGTATAGAATACTATCTTTATAGTTCCAGCCTGGGATGCTAGGTGAATTTGTCCCTTAAGAATAATTTAAATCCCAAGATAATCTGAGATATTCCTTCTCTTTCTTTTATTATCTCCTCCTTACTTAAAAAAAAAAAAAAAAGACATTATTATTATTTATTTATTTTTCACTGCCACTGTTTGTTAATGTTTCCTTTCCTTGGCCTTTTATAGATGAGAACATAGTTAACAGAATTTTCCTTAATATGAGACATTAATACAATATCATTTTTATTTCCCAGGTTTGGTTGGAGGAAGTGGTGGAGGTGGGGCAAGTGATAATACATCACATGCAGAAAACCTTTTGGCAATGATAAAACTCCCCCTATGTCCATGTTCACTTACACCAGGATGAAGAAAAACAAAGTTGCATATAGATACTAATGTTAGGACTTGGCACATAAAGACAAAACAATGTAACCACATTTCAGAGTTAAATCAGTTCTAGACTCTCCTGGGCAGTATATGACAGCAACAGATCTCCATAGAACCTCTGGAAGGAGGAGAGTTTAGGAGAGGATGAGGAGGATGAAGATTAGGTAGAAGTTGGAATTTTGAAGTGACTTAGGCAGTCAACCTCTCAGTTCTGCAAGGTCAGATCAATACTCAGCAAGATATAATGGCCAAGTGTGGGTCCAGGCAATTTCAGCTAATCCTGTGGTCAAAGGCAGGAGGAAGGAAAATCTCAATGATAACCGCAGAAGAGAAGCAGAAGCCCCATACCTATTGCATTTCACAGATGAAGTTGTTGATATCTGGTGGAAACACTATATTTTATGCAGTTGTCATGAGACAGGAACCATCAGTATACAAGTTGATGGATGGAATGTTTCCTCAGACTATTACACGTTTAAAAGAGCTATAATTATTCAAGTCCACGTTTTTAGTATTTCCAACATATTCTTTATGACCTACCATGTTTCCTCATGATCATACCACATTTTGATTTGTGATCTTAAAAGTAACAAAGTATGTTTCCAAAATGTGTAGTTGATATAGGCTTGCCTAATAACTTGCAACTGGATGCAGTTTGAACATAAACTATTATATACTTCAGCTATCCTTGAATCTCTTTTCTTTCCTTACCTGTGTCTAATTAACTAAATGGTAATGAAGCTAAACATGTGTAGAGAAAAGAGATTTCCTCTTTTGTGTAGAAAATCCCCACCTGGCTTGGCAATATAAACTTTGCAATTTAAGGCCTTATGACAAAAGAGTGAGGGTACACATAAGGCATGTGTTGTGTGTTTTTATGATCTTATAAGTAATTTTAAGTGTAATTACTATCATCTAGTAATGGCTAGTGTAAAAAGAGTTTTCATAGTAGAATTGTATCATTGGTCATTTTGTGTGTGTGTGTGTGTGTGTGTGTGTGTGTGTGATAGCAGAATAAAGAAAAGCCTAATACCTATAAATTGCTAATGTATGAAAAGGAATGTTAAAATATGTATGCAGCAAAAAAAGATTGATCTAATGGCCATCTAGTTAGCTGTCATGCTTACAAAAATCTTTATAAAGCCTTCAGAACACTTCCATAAACGAATTACCCACTGAGGTAGATATGATTTTGAAGTGTTAAATCTGACTGTTAGATAGAAAGAAATAGCAATTATTAGAATCTGGTTATTTGGTAGTTCAGAGTATGATAAAAGCTGTTCATTACTCATATGATATGAGATGCAGAACATTCAAAAAAGATTTTCATTTCTCAGGGAATACCTTCCTTGGCCTTGTGGTTTGACTCTTCTATCTTTTAACCCAAATTGCACTGGGGCTTGCATTCATCCAGAATAGTCAATTCCTAATGTCATTCTACAGTGATAGCAGGCCAACTGCGATAGAATTTCATGGGTCCCCGCGGTACTTTAGTGATCCATGTGCAAATAACCTTTTGTATTTCTGTGGCACTATTCCCCCAAGGAGCACACAAAACTTACTAGAGCTTCTAAAGTCTCCCAACTTTACCTTTGAGGTGGGAATAGAGATCCCTGATAGCATAATTCACATGTAGTTAAATATACTCCCGTTAAGTTCTGTCTCTTAAAAAAGTAACTAGCGATAATGAAATCTTCTTAAAATAGTATTTGCCATCATAAATACAAGTATTGCTAGATTTTCTCAATGCACTCAGTAGCAATCTATTGAAAACCTATTGTTAGATACTGTTTGACACACTTAATCACTCTGCTCTGACCTATAGCCATAACCGTAGCGGCCACGTACTGCGTGTCACTCCTGAGTGATTCATTGAGCTTATTCTTTTTCGTGCACAATAAACATCTATGGTAAATTTATGTATGAGGAACTTCAAGTTTCCTTACAATAGGTTGCCAAATTCATATTGCTAAGAAGTATTGTTGGTGTTGGCAATCAAATTCAATTATATCTGACTCTAGAATGGTTCTTTTATCATTATGTCAAGGAGTTTTCTATTGATGGAAAAAAATCACCTACCCCCCAATTAAGAGTATCATTCCAGCTGACAAAGCTGATTTTCCAAAGTCTTCTAGTAGGTAATAGTAAGCAAGTCATAGAACTTTAGAGCTGAAAATATTTTTTTTTTCAGAAATGAGATGAAAAAGACTTTAAGAAAATAAATCAAGGGTACTACTACTCCTGCAAAACTGGCATTTTAGGTATAGACAGATTGATCAATAGGTTGATAGATCAATCTTGCATGCATTTTTGCTTTTGAAATAAAAATAAACATTAGTTATGTTTTTCATGTATCTATATTAATATACTCTATATCTATATCTCTACCATCTATCTAATCTATCTAGATTTATCAGAGGTTATTATTTGTGCAGGAACTTAATCATTTTAAAGTGTGTAATAGCAATCATAGCAGTTTGGGACATTTTCATGACACAACTATCAGGGAATAGGAATTTATGATTATGACTTTAGTATACCCAGTTTGGTACATAAAGGCAGTAGAAATTATTAGTCTCTATTTAAGTCACAGAGTATGAAAAAAAATCATTAAAATCCTTGACTGCTCCTTCTAAAGTTAGTTCACTTTTGTATTATCTTAATGTAGGCAGAGTGAAGTCTGGGTTTATTAACATGAAATAAATTTAAATATCTCAGCCAAATAAACAGTTTTGAATCAATACTGGATACTTGGGTTTTGTAGACAATTCTTTACAATTATCATGTATGTACTACATGTATATAATATCATGTACAGAATAAATATCACTATAAAAATTGTTTTTAAATCACTTGGTTATAGTTAGTGACTTAAGAAACTTCTAGAATCCAAGTTAATCCATAACAGAGTTTATGATGATAATTCAATGTGAGGCCCATCTCTGAAACACATGAAGACTCTCAGTAGGGTTATTGACTCTAAGCATTCTTACCCTAACTTAAACCACAGGGTAAAATACAAAACTGGTATTTTTGATTAACAGTGTAAAATGCAGGTAACCATACAATACAGCAACTGTACAAATGTTAATAGGAATATGCCATCTTGCTTCCTAAATTACTTGACAATTTAGATAAAAGTCATTTACACATTTTTTATATATCTATATGAATATCTATTTTCTATCTGTTTTAAAATGTTGCTAAATGTGAAATTTTTTTTTTCTTTATTGTGAATTTAACATTTACTCTGCAGGACAATTTTTTTTTTTTCTTAGTGTTTATGTCTTTGCTAGAATTGGCATGGAGATTATAATATACATATTGAGATGTGAAATATAATGGACTCTTGTTCTATAAATTAACTTAATCTCTATTTTAAATGTCTAGTCAACTTGATGGCAGAAAATATAATATTTGTCAATTTCACATGTTCTCTCTAAATTTAGGATTGGCTTCTTTCTTTTTTCTTTCTTTTTTCCTGGGATAACATCTAAGTTTCAGGGTTTAGGGCATTAATGTGAGGAATTACCTGACACTGGTTGATGTTGGTCTATGCAGTCATTTGCTAAAAATCACATTCCCCATCTGGTTCATGGTTATTCTCAAACTTTCCCATTGAGAGCCATTAGGATATCCATGTTCCCAGGAGAATTGTCCATGCTCCTTTTTACT